>CAJQZM010031109.1:0-18278 GCA_907164665.1 Colias nastes | reverse complement strand
TACATATGATTCTACTATAAGAATAGATAAACAGAATATTCCCGGTAAATTTTAATAAAAATAGATTTGCAAACAAACATGATTCACTTTGATCGGAAATGGATATTGAAAGGCAGCCTCAATTAGTTAACGGCCAATATTTTAGAGTACCTTTAAAATGATCCGTACTCCGGCGTGATTGAAGACCCATGCGCTTTCAAGAAATATATATTATTACTTATCGAACAATGAATCTGTTTATTTTGTAAATACGTTCATATAATTATTATAAAAGAAAGTATGAGATATCAATATGAAATGATTTAATCAGAACTCGAATGATAATAACAACCCTTTGACTAATTCAATCTTTGTGAAGTACAAGTACTTGGTACAAGTACCGAAACGGACTTATCATGAACTCTCCAAAGCTCTACAAGCATGTCTAAGATACTACAAAGTCTCTTAGACATGCTCTACAAGCATGTCTAAGATACGAAAAATGAAAATATACTTTTAGATTTAATCTGTGTGAAGTTCTTAAATCTAATTTAGGGTAATATCGAACTCTTTAGCATGGCACCACCATGGCACAGATAGGTAATACAGATTACAAAACATGTTTATCAAAAGCGAAAGCGCTAGATAATTACGTTAAACAAAAACACATTAATTCTAACGAGATTAGCGCTGATTTGAAGCATCCTGATCAATTAATTAAGCAGGTCTATCCTGAATCTTGGCGGAATATTCATTGCACTTAAAGTTTGGAGGTCGACGGAAAATTAACGCTTAATATTTAAACAGGAGCCGTCACTTAGCTGTGATAAAGAGGGATATTAAAATTAATATTGAGTTAAGTACGCGGTTTCTTGACCTTTAGGCCTTGGTGCATTTCTTAAGAGTTGTCATGGCAACGGAATACCCATTTTTAAGACATCATCAACAGAAAAGGTGATAACATAAGAATAATGTATATACAGTAGAGTCAATGGCTGACGTTTTTTGCACGCAGATTATTAAGTCATAACTAACATAGACTTTATCCGAGAATCTAAATTTCGAAACTAGGGCATTAATTAACAATTCTTGCTCTATTCCAGAAGTAAATTTGAATTCCTTCGATTTGATTCAAAAATTAAATATTCCCTTTTTCCGTACCTTTGAATTCAAACATTTACCATTTGAAATTCTCGTATTCATACGTCTTTTTTCCGACTAAATCGAATCCAAATCATACCGGAACGAATTTACATTGAATCTACGAAAATGTGGTTTCGTTCAATCAATAGGATGTGAATTTAGTGAAAGTTTAAATTTAAATCAGGATTATATCAATAGCTCCTATATTTCAGTGAATCGTTGCTACCGTTAGTGAAGGTTAATATTAGAATTAGGCTAGTGCACACAAAGCGACCATCCGCGCGACGCTACTCTTTGTATGTGGACGTGTATTGGCCAAGGAAGGCGCGTGTGCCACGGCTTGCCTTGACCGAGCCACGTCCACACTGACCCAGCTGCTTCGCTCAACAATTGCTTCGCAAGGCTCGCTCTGTGTGGACCAGCCTTATTCCAAACGGTAGTAAGTTCGCTAAAACAGGAGCTATTGATAAAACCGTCTAATATATTATGGTTTAATGAAAGGCGACAGTGATCAGGCTGTTAGTAAAGTCGAAACTTCGCCGCATTGAACTATTCTGGGAGGCAAAACTTATGGGTTGGAGTCTGACATGCTAATGTGACTTGTTGTATAGGAGGAGATTCTAGTAGTTATCGGTGTAGTTTGGATTTAATATACATAAGTACATCAAGCTTATATTACATTTGAAAGAAATATGCTATTTATAAATTAAGGTTTTATATCGAATACAAGATACTCGTATAGAAGTGTAGTTTTTAAGAATGAATATTATAACTCTATTTTATTTATTTTAATTCTTTATTGTGGTGCTAAAATACAAACAATACAAACAAAATTAACTTATTCTAAACTAGCGACCCGCCCCGGCTTCGCACGGGTGCAATGGTGGCCGGCCGGTACCGCCGCAAAGGCTACGTCCCGCAATTTTTAAATCTGTAATATCTTCGAAAATATTCACTTAAATCATACGGTGTAAAGGGCCATATAGATCTATATTAAATGAACAATGTATTCAAGGTATTTAATTGGTTAAGGATTAATGCTGTATTGGTTAAAATCGCTTCGAAAATTAGCCATTATTTGTCGTAAAAAGTAAATGACAAAAAAAAGTTATTGTGGGTTATCCATAAGAGATAGACATATACCATCGCGGACTTTTCTGTAGACCTTTTCAATGTGTATAATACTTAGTACATTATTTTGATAAAACTCGTAGGGTTCAGCCTGCGTTTGCAATGTAAGCGGAAAAAATGTATTTTTTTACGACATCACATTAGAAACCTCAAAAATAACAGTACTTCTCCACTATTTAATGGATGTTATTATACATATAAACCTTCCTCTTGAACCACTCTATCTATTAAAAAAACCGCATCAAAATCCGTTGCGTAGTTTCAAAGATTTAAGCGTACAAAGGGACATAGGGACAGAGAAAGTGACTTTGTTTTATACTATGTAGTGATGAAGAAAAAATAGCACAGAAGGCGGCCTTATCACTTAAGAGTGATCTCTTCCAAGCAACCAACTGATAGAATGATATAATAAACTAGAAAAGGAGGAGGACTCTATGTTCAAGTATAAATAAATTAATAATTGGACTATACATACTTATTATCCTAGTATTAAAGCAATCCTAGCTTAGCCTTAGCCTAGTTAATTTAAAAAATCCAAAGCTTGAGCAAGTCTGAATTAAACCGACATTGCACAGGATTAAAAATAGCCTTAAAATCGCGTGCAAAATTCTAGATTATTCCTCATGCTCTGGGAACGTGTTTGCGGAAGCCATTTTTCATGGGCCACGGCTGGATTTATTTTCCAATATGATATTTTTCGTTACAAGTTTAGAGCGCTAGTTACCCGTAACGGCAAATTTTGTTAGGATTCGATCGTGTCTTGTACGCTTTTGGTTAGAAGAAACTTTCTTTTCCTTGGTGTTTAAAAATAAAAGTCAATATAAAACTTTTTTTTTCAATCTTTATTCAGATACTAGCTGTGCCCGCGACTTCGTCCGCGTGGAATAGTGACTGCATAGTAGTTACTACTTAACTTTTATTGAATAAACATGTACTACCATAAATAATTAAAAAAACTTTTAGTAAAATTTATTGCTAAACTGAGCTAAAAAGATAAATGCCTAACTAATTAATTTTCTTCGTAAAATTTATTTTAAATTATGTCATATTATTTTTAGGCACCAGGAGGGAAAGGAGCAAATTTATTTTCCTTCCTTCCTTGTATGGATGTTTTTGACAATATATTGTGCAGCAAATGAGTGCCGAGACAAACGTCAAAACGCAAAGGAATAGAATCCGCTATCGATACTAATTGACATAAGCGTACTGATGATGTTTTACTAGCGTTTAGCTACTATTATGTATTCTGTGGTTTTACTAAAGATTTGTTCACCCTACCAACGACGACGACGATCACGAACAAAATTTTCATCCAGTCGCAATTTAATAAAATTGTGCAAAACACATCATACGCTTATGACAATTAGTATCGTAGCGGATTCCTTCTATTCCTTTGCGTTTTGACGTTTGTCTCAGCGCTCATCTTTCCTGTCTCGCGCCTGTAGTAACTAAACCGTTTAGACTGTGCAATAAAAATTAAATTAAAAAAAAAACCCAACGCAACGAAGAAAAGTGCATAGAAAAAGGAATAAATAATTTCACAAACTTCCCGAAGATCTTTAAAAATAAATACCATTTTAAATATTTATAAAAATAAAAAAAACAAAGTCGTCGGGGCTGCCATACCATCATTATCATATAATCATAATTTTAAAGATCGTCGGGAAGTTTGTAAAATTATTTATTCCTTTTCCTTCATTGCGTTGGGTTTTTTTTTAATTTTTAAACTTCTGTTTCTTATTTTCATGTAATATTTTCAAGTGAGCGAGACCTACCTTTACCTCCATAATACATTCCTACATCATATTGATATCTATAAGTTTGTTGCTCCTTGACACCTTTTAAGTTGTGCCGTAACTGTGCACAAATTGTAATGGACCACAGTGGCAAAAGAAGTGGTATATTTAAGAAAAAAATTGCCAAGCGCCGCGCCAGGCCTATGTGGCTTTGAGTAGAATTCAAAATTTCCAGGGTGTGGCTATCCTCTCGCTTCCATATCCCCCTCTTCTTTCACAGACTTTCAACCTTTCCATCCCTAGTGTAGTAAATGGCAGAACCGATTTTGATGTAAACCATATTATCTAATTGTACCTATATGTACACGACATATCCTGTCGTTTGATGCTCCATTTGGTTTATTTACCTAACCACTGTCACCCCTAAAGTGTAATAAACGGATGAACCGATTTCGATAAAACATTACTAATTGTAATTCACACGTTGCTCTTTCATATTTTGATATGCCGCTTGAGATATTATTTGACCACATTCGATTATTGTTCATTCCCACTTTTACCGCTGTAATCTGTGCTGTAATCTAATAAATGGAAAAACCGATTTGGATAAAAATAGAACTATAACTGTACTTCACCCGTTATGCACTTTCATTTGATATGTCACTTAGGTATACTTGACAACAATCGTTTCTTTCATTCCAACTTTTACCAATATATAGGTATAGTAAATGGATGAACCGATTTTGATTAAATATGTCCAATTATACTTTACACGTCATGCACTTTCATTTCATATGTCACTTGAGTCAAAATTCATTTTTTATTACCTAAAACTTTTATATCGTATATCAAATAAATGGATGAACCGATTTTGATAAAATTTGACTTATTGTTACTGATAGGTCGTTCGCTTTCATTTTTTTCAAACTCAAACTCAAACATTTATTTATTCAATTAGACTTCTTCGAGAAGCACTTTTGAAACGTCAATACATATTTTTAACATTTACCACCGATTCGGAAAGCAGTATCTATGGAGAAGAATCGGCAAGAAACTCCATAGGTGCTCTTTTAAATCATTTCAGTATTACAATTTAATTTTACAAAATATGTAAGTAACTGTACGTATATATCATAATATGCCAAAGAACTGTCCTGTGGTTTTTACGCGACAACCCTCCATGGGTTTTTATCTTCCATATATTCCTTAATGCTGTAATAGGCTCTCTGAACTAATACGTTTTTTACATAATTTTTAAATTTAGCACTACTAAACTCTTTAATACTATGAGGAATTCTGTTGTAAAAAAGTATACCTTGGCCCATAAATGAATTTTTAACTTTAGCTAAGCGGTAAAAAGGCATTTCAATTTTATTTCGGTTCCTTGTGCCATAACGGTGTCTATCTCCTACTCTTGTGTGTAAGTCTGCGTTTTTGTGTAAATATAAAATATTATTAAATATATACTGTGATGGTACTGTGAGGATACCAGTATTCTTAAAGAGATCTCTTAGTGAGTCCCTAGCACGTAAATTATATATAGAGCGTATGGCTCTTTTCTGTAATATAAATATAGTTTCTATATCTGCAGCCCTGCCCCATAGCAGAATTCCATAGGACATAATGCTATGAAAGTAGCTAAAATAAACCAATCTAGCCGTGTCTTCATCGGTGAGATGCCTTATTCTTCGAACTGCATATGCAGCTGAACTAAGCTTAGCAGCGGTGGTGGCAACATGGGCCCCCCATTGTAGCTTCTCATCTAGTGTCAAACCAAGAAAAACAGTAGAATCCACAGGGTATAATACCTCCCCGTTTAAAATAATATCCCTTTTCACCTTTTTTACATTTGGAAGGATAAATTCAACACAATTTGTTTTTTTTGCATTTAATAATAAATTATTAGCAGTGAACCATTTGGATATGCGTAAAAGAGCAGAGTTTACTTCGTCAACATTTGTGTCATGTCTATCCACATTAAATATTAATGAGGTATCATCTGCAAACAGTACTATTTCACACATATCCTGCAAATAATAAGGTAGGTCATTAATATATACTAAGAACAAAAACGGTCCTAAGATAGATCCCTGCGGAACACCTATGTTAATCGGCACACCGCGAGATTTCTCTCCATTAACAACAACGGTTTGTACCCTGTTCTGAAGATATGAAGCTATGAGGTCCTGAGATAAACCTTTAATACCATAAAAATTTAGTTTCCGTAATAGAGTGGTATGTTCTACACAGTCAAAAGCCTTAGAAAGGTCGCAGAATATCCCCAAAGCATTCTTTGAATTTTCCCATGCTTTATATATATGTGACAAAAGAGCTATTCCAGCATCAGTGGTAGAGCGCCCCTTTGTGAAACCAAACTGTTTGGCGTGCAGTAAACCATTTGATACAAAATGACTACATAATTGGTTTAAAATTAATTTCTCGAAGACTTTGCTCAAAGTTGGTAAAATGGAAATTGGCCTATAGTTATTACAGTCTTCTTGGTCACCACTTTTAAATAAAGGAATAACTTTACTTAACTTTAATAAATCAGGGAATATACCACAGTCACAACATTGATTAAATATAAACGCTAAGTGATTGGCAATGTTTTCTATAATATTATTTACTAGATTTACAGACATTCCCCAGAGATCACATGTTTTTTTTAAGTTTAATGTTTTAAAAGTTTTAACAATTTCCTCTGCAGTCACATGTCGCAATTCAAATAATACATTACACTCAGCAACATGGTCCCTCAAGTAGGACTCCGCAAGCGCTGATGACGAATTTAATTTTTCGGTAATACTAGCAGGGACACTACTAAAAAAATCTTCAAAAGCAAGCGCAACATCAGCACTTTTGTCAATGACCCTACCAGCATTAACTAGTTTTATGGTACTATTTGATTGGCTTTTGCCCATTTCACCATTAATAATTGCCCAAACCGTTTTAACTTTGTTATCAGAGTTGCGTATTTTATCTCTGACATACAAGCACTTGGCAGTGAAACAAACTTTTTTAAAAGTTTTTGAATAATTTCTAACATAACTAAGAAATGCCAAGTCTTTGTTATATTGCTTCATGCCATATAACTCATATAAAACGTTCCTGCATCTGTGTATACTAGGTGTTGCCCATTGGCTAAATGGTAAATCCTTGGTAATACTTAAAGATTTAACTTTAAAGATTTTTTCAAACTCATTATGAATTAAATTAAAAAGATTTGTAAACATTTCACAAGGATTATTATGAAAGGATTGATCATTCAGGCCAGGCAATTTATTATTAATATTATCTCTAAATTTATGAATGCCTTTTTTAGTTATAGGCCTAACATTAATTCTTTTAAATGTAGGTATGCAATCCCATTCAAAAACTACTTTCTGGCCACAGTGATCCGAAGTCAGTGTATTGAGAATATTTTTTTCTAAAAAGTTACAATCACAGTAAACATTATCAATACAAGTTGCAGAACTAGGTGTAATTCGTGTGGGTTCATCAAAAAGTTTATGTAAATTAAATGATTGAAATAAATTAACTATTCGTGTTGCCATTTGTGTGTGTGAAAGTAAATCAATATTAAAGTCTCCACATACTATAACCTTCTTTTCACTTCTGCTCAAACGCTTTAATATTTCTTCCATGACTGTCTCAAACATATTATAGTCACTGGAAGGAGGCCTATAAACGCAAACAATAATGTAACGCTCAAGTTCAACACAGGACAGTTCAATGGTGCGTTCTACAGAAAGGCTAACAATGTCAGTTCGTTCCTTGCATTTTAAACTATTGTGAACAAAAATAAGAGAACCTCCATGAATAGCATTTGTCCTAAAGTATATACTTTTTAATTTATAATTATCAATATTTATTAACAACTGACATTGTTTAAGCCAATGTTCTGTTACACAAAATATTTTAATTCTATTATGATTTAAAAATAATTCTATTTCTAATAATTTGCTAGCCAAGCCTTGAATATTTTGATGCACAATAGAAAAAGACTGCTTAGCTGTTGTCTTATAAACTAGTTTAAATCTAGCTTAGGGCTAGATTGTCTGTCAACACTTAACCTAGGTTGATGTATATAATTACTACTACATAAAATTATAGTAGATCCAGGGTCTGATACTAAACATGTACCAGACTGGTTAATAATTTTATATGCTATTAACATAGCAAGTTCTCTCTTATATCTAAATGGCAGATACACTGTATTCTTTGTCAAACAAAAAGATTTTGTACAAGAATTTATGTCAAAATATATAAATGCATCACTATGATGATTTGTTAAATTATATAATTTCAAGTTAATGTTATATATAAATTTATATTGATTTTGTGTCAAACCAGGCAAATATGGTAAAGTACACAACATAAATTTGCATTTTGTCTCACTACTAATTTTTAACATTTTTTTAAATCCTAAATATATCCTATTTAATATATCACTAAAGTATATTCGATAACTTTAGTTATTTTCATTCCTACTTTTACCTCTATATGTATACCTAGGTATAATAAATGGATTAACCTATTTTGATATAGTTTATCTAAGAACCAGCGTCGGAAAATATGCTGCCTAACAAAAAAACCGCATCTAATTACCTGCTAGCGAGCTACGGTGGCACAAACAGATACACACACAGACACACATAGCGGTCAAACACTTATCACCCATCTTTTTGCGTCGGGGGTTAAAAATATTATAATACGACATAATTTAAAGGACATTTTATGTATAAAATTTACCTAAAAATAAGCATAATTTTAATTTGACCCCTCCCCCCCTGCTACCTCAGCTTACCCCCCCACCCGCACCCCACCCTTGGGGACTTTCGGTATGATCACCTGGACATTTTATAGAAATAACTGTAGCGTATAACAGATAACTTACGTTTTAACGTACACTGTATTATAATAGTGTACCATAGAATGCCTTAGCAAATGTTCGCCGTGAATACTTAAATGGTCATAACTTTTTTATTTATAAACCGATTGACATGAAATAAACACTAAATGTTAAATGAAGATTACCACAATATATTAATGAAAACCGCATTTAAATCGGATAAGCCGTTTCTGAGATTAGCGTGTTCAAACATACAGACAAACAGACAAACGGACAAACAGACAAACAGACAAAAAAAATTTTAACGACAGTTTTGGGTTTGGGATCGATTTAGTAATAACCCCTGCTAATTTTTTTTTACATATTTTCATTGTACAGACACCACTTTTCTAGAATTTTATTATATGTATTGATGATGATGATGATGATGATGATGAGTAGCTAGAAAGGTTGTTATTATTGTTGGTGCATCCATCACGTACCACGAACGAAAAATTAAGTTTGTAGTAAGTGTTTCTTTTAGAATATATACCAGGTTTTCTCGTAAATAAAAGAAAATATTATCAATATTTGTACACACAACATATAAAACGTTTGAAAAATGTTTCACAAGAGAGTATGTCAACTACAAGAATTCTTTGAATTGGCGCGAACTTACTAGTTATTTAAGTGGGAAAGAAAATTTATAGTTCACTTCACTCCACTTATATTTATTTGTAACTTGTACCCTGAGAAGTTGCTTTGTCGTGTTAGGAATCGACATGTTATTTATTATAGCAATGTTTAAATGACGCTTGAGTTTCTTGTTATTTTCTTTCAGCTTCGGTTGGGAGAATAAGGTATGATGGTTTTCTGGTAATGATATTATTACTATATTTTAAGAATTGTATAAATTATTTATAATTCTAGACCAAATTTAACGGTAAAAACCCTGAAACAAAGTGGCAATAATTCAATGTCAAAATAAGGAAGTTAGCAATACATACTTGAGAAAAAACGTGTAGGTACCGATCCTTATAAGTTATATTATTATGTTGTAGTGTTTTAATAAGAATTTCTTCTTTTCACAATTCCTATCTATCCCTTTATTTATTTATTTAGTTAATAAAATATGTCTTAGAGCACTAAGATCATTCAGGTTTTTTGTGCTTATGGGCTATAATTAGTCACCTTCATGGGTCCTGCCAATTAATTTTCTAAATTAATAGATGTTAAATGATAACTTACTAACACTTAAAATGCTTTCAACACGTCATTTAACTGTATTCACACGAAAAGTGTTATATCAATCAAACAAAGTGAACATTCACATTGTGCTCTCTTTAAAAATACACAAAAATATGAAAATATTTAAATAGTTACGTGCTTACGGAAACCATTCATCATAGCTACGAGAAGTTCAATTTATTTCACGTGAAACTACGTTTTTGAAATCCCAAAATAATGCTAAGCGAAATCTTTTGTTACAGTTACAATTTAATAAAACAAAATAAATATTCAAAACTAAATGAACAAATCGTTCAAATCCGTTAAGTCTTTAATTTCTTATTCGAAACTATTGGGTTTACTTTTAATTATAGTGATAAAAGTAATGATTTCAAAATTTAATGAAATAAATATTGAAGACTCTATCTTAAAAACAAAACGTGTATCTCCCGATCTCTTATTCCCTTGATGGTATTGAATCATGATAAAAATGAGCTCTACGGACTACAAAATAAATCTGATAATATTTTGTTATTAGCATCATATTTACGTTGTTAATTGGATGCATTTACATGAAACATTTATGTAATAAAGAAAATAGGTGTTCATTAGTAACTACTATTATTTCGACGAATTATTTGTATTTCAATTTTAACTAATTTAGTCGTGACCATAAATTTACTAGTAACAATTTCTTACTCAATTTCTCATAATTATTAAAAAAAAAGTTAAACATATTCCCCCACAACAGACTATCCTATACAACCTACACAAACCCACACAAAGCTACATAATTAAAACCATAACCTTCAAGGATTATACATATAATATGAATGCATTGCGGCTTCAATATCAGTGGCATATTAACCGCAGGTATCCCGACAAACCATCACATTATCATACCAAAGACGAGCCAAGATTAAAGCTATAACCACCTATGAGATATTTTACGAGGCACGAAGTGGGTGTGTTCGTAAAATTTTATATACCAAATTGTATTGAGCCCATGCGTTTGCATATCGTTTATTTTTAATTTCATTTGTTATACGTATCGTTAATTTAAGATAGATACGTCTAGTGTCATGTTTCAGTACGGAGTGTAGAAGTATGAATATTTATTTGTAAATTACGACAGAAAAGCGTTGAATCATGCTGACACTGCTTTACAAAATGGCAAAATTTTAAGAGAAGATTGGATAGATTTTCACTTCTACAGAGGCAACTCTACAAAACATCAATCAATTCACATCCATTTTTAATATTATGCAAATCATTTACTAAACCTATCTAAACTGTTTACAGCTTAAATGTCAATGATCTGCTCTCCCATAACACACGTGTCAGTAGTGAAACTTCTTTGGCAATATTCAAAGATACCAAAATCGTCGCCTTAGGCGGAGGCCCAGCTCTCAACGCGCCTAAAAAAGTTTCACTTCAAAAATAATCCTTAACAACTTTTTGTAGTAATTAAAAGATTAAAATGATCAATAATAATTTCAAAGTGTCTGACGTTGAAGTCGAAAAGACTTTAATCCCTTTTCCTCGTCTCCTTTATATAGAGAAACGTATTACTGACTCTGGAATATCCTTTGATGTTTGAATCGACTTACAGTATACCATGAAACATGAAATCGCTTATAATTCTTGCTAATAACAAAAATATTTTATTTTTCATACAAATCTCTGGTAACCTTTCCTAAAAACGATTATGATAATTACTGTTTTCCTAGAATTCAATAAACGCAATAGTTACTTACTCTAATAAAGAAAAGAGGAATAAATCTTCATTATGAATGTTACGAGTTTAATATTTTTTCTTAATCCGACAATCAATG
Organism: Colias nastes; assembly: GCA_907164665.1. Taxonomy (NCBI): domain Eukaryota; kingdom Metazoa; phylum Arthropoda; class Insecta; order Lepidoptera; family Pieridae; genus Colias; species Colias nastes. The sequence goes on along the minus strand of CAJQZM010031109.1, from coordinate 6,396 downwards.
ATTTTGTTTGTATGCATGTCCAAATACAAATCAAACTTTTTTACCTAACACTTTCTTACTCTTTCAAATTTCCTTTTAGATATTCAACAGGAACCTCTCTCATATATCATTCTAGTGACATTTGTGTCGAACTATGTTTAAAAGTTTGTGAGTTTGGCCAATTTACACGATGAGACGCGGCCACGCTATGTCGTACATAATTCATTCGCTCGAATGTTGGCTGGATTGGTGTTTCAGTATCTTATATTTTATACCTATATAGTATTAAGGTTAGATTTAAATATTGGAAATAGATGCGGAATGTGACGTTTGATTGATTGTGTCGATATATAAATACAAAAAAAAAAAAATACATAGATACACCTAGAAATATTCTCACTTGACATTAAAATCTGCATTCAAAATGTATCAAATCCCAAAACTAACAATACAAGGACATTGAATTATGGAACTGTCCCCATAGATTACTTATTTTCTGGTTCATAAAAAATAATAAATAACTACGTATTGCATAGATACGATTATTATCTTTATTTTATCTCCAGGCCCAATCATTGTCTCGAATTAGAAAAAACGAAGTTTATGTATATTTTATACAGCAATAGCCCAAAATTATCAATAAGAATTACTGCAAATTAAGGTTTTATCGTCACTGGCAAAATTGTCATGACACCTTCGAACTTAAACGTCCATCTTCCCCGCAATAATTCCAATACCTTGACCCAGTTCACGTCACAGTGATCAAGTACCTGACTGAGTTAAGAAAGGTAGTTTTTGTTCGACACCCCTTTGTTTCTCACCGACAGCCAAGACAAAGTCTTTCATGAAAGCCGATAGATTTCTTTGTGGTTTTTACACCTAAATGGCTTAATTGTGTTGGATTTGATCAGATTTATAGGTATTCGTGTTAAACAAGGATGCTTCCTTGCAAATTTTTGAAGAGAAACTTCTTTAGGCGCGTTGAGAGTAAAATTTCAAGGTCGCGTCATGGCAATACCGACACGCCATGTAGTAAGGCGACGATTTTGGTATGTTTGAATCTTGCCAAAGAATTTTTACTTCTGAAATGTGTGCTTGGCACACACGCTCTTTTTTTAATTAAACTAATTGGATTTACTCTACGTAATATAAAAAGGTGTACGAAATATTATATTTATTGCTGTTTGTTTTTATTCAATTCATGCTCTTATTAAAATCACTTTATGCTCCAAGCCTGAACTGCATAATATAATTCGATTGTAGGATTAATGTAATGGCGTGGAATAATAATCTCCTTGTTGACTGAGAACTTTATTGACTAAGGACTTAATAATATGACGTCCTGATTATCTGATGTAATCACCTAATCGACCGTATAAATAATATTATGATTGATGCCTTGCAGATGATAATGAAAAGCGATTCTTAAGAATTCGCGATCGGTAATTCAGGATTATAATTTGATTCATTATTATGAGGAAATTTCTTTGACGATAACCGTAAGTGGCTGTAATATGGCCCTTGGCTAAATTAAAATAAACAAGCCGCTGCGCTGGTCTCATCTCAGTTAACAAGGAAAAATTAAAAAGCTTATGACTTAAGAATTATGTCTCTTTCTTGTTATAAGAATTATAAAATTTAGTTACAGTTCTATGTCGCGTTAAAGTATATATTCTATGGTTTTATATTAACCGTTTCAGATATAGGTCTACCTCTTAAAAAATCAACTCCTTACTCTTTATAATAGTTTGTTTAAAGATGCAGAACTAATAAAAAAGAAAATACTGCGTGTACTAGTGTACACACGTAAGAAGTGAAACTTCTTTATGACCTTATTTTTCAAAAAATTATTTACTATATGCAACTTTACAGAAATACGTCGAATCACGGCGTGGTAGGGATAAGAAAAAGATGGCGCGTAACGGAAAAATGTCACGCGTAACGAAAAAATGTTACACTAAATTTTTTTCCGACACCGATAAAGAAGTTTCACTTCAACAACATTCTTGAAAAAAGAGCTACATTGCCAAAGAGCTATTCGATTTCAACAGCTAGAGAGACATGTTAAAATGCCGCTACACTTGTAGCTATCCAACATGGCGGCCTGCCAGACGTAACAAGTGTTGCCAACAGTCAATTATAGCCTTAACGGGCCGGTTTATATCCTGGCGGTTTAAAGATATTTTATGCTCTGGAGGGAATAAGCAACTCCATTTGTTGTTGTGTTAAAACTTCATGAACTCTGTTATACAATAATATTAATATGCTACGTATTTTTTTTTAATTTGCAGAAAAAAATCACGTCGCTTGCTGCTATACAAAACCTCATCCTACATCTACATCCTCACAAAACTTTTAAAATTATCTACGATTACAACATGTTTGCAACTGAAGATTAACCTCAAAAACCAATTGATTTCCGCCATTCTAAAATAAAACGAACGTACTTTTATCACATAAGTATATTGATAAGAATAATAAAACATAGATTCACTAGCAAAACTCCAACAATTGAAAGATGAAGAATAGCAAAGGACCAACACGTAGTCGCATTCCATCACAAGTTACATATGACCGTCGATTTATCAATACGAATTCATACTAGTACTTGTGACCAGAATGTGTGCTAGACATTTTGAGAAGCGATCTATTTGATGGTAGAATGAATTTCTGAGTAATACTTTAGCTCTGGAATAATAGAAGAGAAAAGGCTATTTTGCACACTAGCTGTGCTCCGCGGTTTTACCCGCATTGCTCCGCTCCTGTTGGTCTTAGCGTGATGATATGTAGCTTTTAGCCTTCCTCGATAAATGGGCTATCTAACACCGAAATAATTCTTCAAATCGGCCCTGTAGTTCCTGAGATTAGTGCGTTCAAACAAACAAGCAAACTACTCAGCTATTTATTAAATATAGCATAAATGAGTGTTTTAAGGTATTTTTGGTGCACTGTATAGCAGTTAATTAAAAACTATATATTATTGTCGAGGGATTACGAATAGGTACCACAATTATTGTACAATTAACGTGTGTTTACCTACTATCCATAAATTAGCAGCGTTTAAAAAAGCATAAAGATCAGCATTTTGGACACTATCTTGTACTTCGAAATTGACGAAACATTTCACACCAACTTTGATCAAACATTCACATTAAAATATACATTACCTCTACAGAAATACAGTAAATCAAGCTGAGACCAGCACACCATAGACAGACAGTAATTTGTATACGTTATGTAAATGTAGGAACAACTTCTTGCTACGTATATTGCACATTGAGTCCGCCATCGCAGATTTACATATTCCCTGTTTGCCTTGCAAAACGTATTGGCCTTCATTATTCCAGAATGTTCTATTCAAAAATTGATTTTCTAACGCTGGCAGATTTAAGCGCTTTTTATATTGTAATAAGAATTTTCAGGCGCTGTCACAGGTTTAATCAAAGGAGGTGATATAGGTAGCATTATTGCGTATTCGTATTTGCTTAATATATGCCTTATAACTATAGACGTACGTTTATTATTTAAAATGACTAACCATAAACTTCTGATTTTTTTTTGTTCAGACCAAAACAAAACCCGCGGCGTTATTTTACCTAAAATCTATATTATAGCTAAAAAAAGATTTATTTACTTTCTAATTAAGTTAAGTATTTGAAAAGTAATTCGATTTGAAATGTAATAAGCATCAAGTAATCAAATTATGCGAACTAGGAAATAGGAAACTATGTTAATTTCCTATTTCCTAATTATGTTTTGTCTATGTTATACTATGACATACAGTTATGATCTAAATTTAATGAGCAATGTTAGTTACATCATACATTTAACCTTAGAAAGTAAATTAATACTACAGCTTAATATAGAGAAGAATATAAAAAAGCTCTACATTTTACTATATCAATAGCTTTATCGAATACACTAGCATTCCGTCCGCGGCTTCGCCTGCTTTGTCTTAAATGTAATAAATTCAGGAATCACTCTATCTATTAAAACAAACCGCATGAAAATCCGTTGCGTATTTTTAAAGATTTAAGTTGTTTTATACTATGTAGTGATCCTGCCAATCTCAAGTAAATGTGAAGCCAAAATAAACCGTTTATGAATATAGGTATGGGGACGTCAAACAGAAGTTGTCAAAAGAATAATTAACTTCCAAGAGTTGTTGCTTCAGAAAATATCACGTACTACTTTCACATGGTACAAAATCCCAGAAAACTGCTAAATAGACTTTCGAGGAATCGTTACTTAGTAAGTAGTTATTTTATGTTGTGATTTTAATTTTTAAATTTTCTTTTGTCTTGTGAAAAATATTATGTTAGGTATTGTTTTTTTATGTAAATGTATGCGTATAGACGAGCGGGAAATAATTTTCTCAACATGGACATAAGACCAAACGTAGCAGGTGCCTATAATATGTATGTGTATTCTTTCGAAACACATGTATTACATATAACATGATAAAATAATTATTCTAAATCAGATGTTTTCGATTGATACAAAAAAATAAGATTCTGATCACTTATCTTGCGATAATTACTTGAAAATGTTCCCACATTTTACCCATTGGAAAAAAGTACCTATAATACTGCCGTAAATTGCCTTTGTACTGCCTTTATCAGTTTTAAAATCCAATTTAAACTTGTTAATATTAACTGATTTTAAATGACATGAAATAAATGTATATTGCTTTAACACTGAACGAAATAATTCAATTTGGCACGTTAATTAAAATGACTATGAAATTTATATTATTAAAGTTAATTGTATTTGAAATAATTAACCATTTTTCTACACATAATACAATCTGTGTGTTCTTTTATAAAAATAAACGCTTTCAAAGCTCCATTTAATGACTGTTAAGTTTAATGTTTCCAACTACAGCAATTATTAAAATAATAGAATAGGTAAGTAAATATTTTCGAATGATTTTAGTATCTTTTCAAAACGAACAATCATTAAAATTATTTAACTTATACAATCAAAAACGATTTCATTGCAACAAATACATATCTGCAATAATGAAACCACAGATTAAATAAAATTTTCACAACAAAAAAGGTCCCAAACCAAGCAGGTTCCATAGTAAAATGTTTCAAACGCCATGGCAGCTGAATTTTCGTTTCCCGGGCAATTCTCCCATTGGTTGAATCTATGTCAGCCAGGATAGCTCGATCGATTTACTCTCAATGGAGTGTACCAAGGCGAGGGATTTCCACTGTGATATTATTAACAGCTAAACAGGGTTATTTATGTTACAGGTAAATTAGCATTAGATAAAAATATGTTATAGAGAATGTGATTTGTAAATGTGTTTTGTAAATTCATAATAGGAGTGTTGTTTTTGCATACATTCTTTTTGAAGTTCACATTTTCTTAAATGATTCCAAATCTATTACTTATCCATGTAAATCTATCTCTTATTAATTATTTAGGTTAAAAGTGAAATCCCATGTCCCCTAGTGGGGTAAGGGGCATATGCCTTATACATATTATGTTTCACTGATCGATTTTCTTTAGACAATTAGGTGATCAGCCTTCTGTGTCCTACCAGACCGAGACATTTTTTTTCTTCGTCTCCACCGGGAATTGAACCCAGGACCCCTCGGTGTTACGCTCACGCGTCAACCACTGTACCAAGGAGGCGGTCAATTAGGTACAAGTCATATAAATCCCACCAAAAACATTTTATAGAATAGAAATAGAAATAGAAACATTTATTTGACTCCACAAATACAACATAAATTAACAATGTAAACACAGAAAACAAACAGTTTGAAAAAAAGAAAACAAGTAAACAAATAAAATCACGATATGTTACAACCTTATTACTACAGTAAAAATAAAAAATAAGTAGTAAAAATTAATAAAAGAAACAGTATGTGGAGCCAAACCAGGTAGCCACTCAGTATATGTTGCAACACAGTTACAACACTGATTTTCAGTGGCCCCTCTCTGTAGTGATTGGAGCGGCAGTACGTTCGCAAATATATTACAGCTAATTATAATATGTAAAGAAAGACAATAAGATATACATACACATAAATAAATTTCACATTTCTAAACAATAACAATACATAATAAAGTAATACCTATACAGATAGAATGATAATATACCTAAATAATATAAAATATGTTAAGACCTATGAGAAATACGCAACTACACGCAACTAAGGTTGGATTTTGAACTCCTGTAACAGGTGCTTTTTATATTTATTTTTAAAAGAGTGTAATGTGTTGGAGTTTAGTATTGGTGGTAGAAGGTTGTTCCAACACTTAGTTGCGGAGTATTTGAAACTTCCCCTGAAAGAAATTGTGAAACTCCTCGGCATGGCAAGTTTACGAAATGAGGAACGGGTCTCATAGGCGCTTTTCATGTAAAATGTTGCCAAGACGAGCCCATATGACTCGCACTGT
>CAJQZM010031108.1:0-53752 GCA_907164665.1 Colias nastes | reverse complement strand
ACAGATGATTGCATTCTGCACCTACAGGAACGTGGAGACTTACTTAATACACAGATGAGTGCATTCTGAAGCTACAGGAACGTGGCAACTTACTTAAAACATTAATTAATGCATTCTGAAGCTACAGGAACGTTCAGACTTACTTAAAATACAGGTGAGTGCATTCTGCAGCTACAGGAACGTGGAGACTTACTTAAAATACAGATGAGTGCATTCTGCAGCTACAGGAACGTGAAGACTTACTTAAAATACAGATGAGTGCATTCTGCAGCTACAGGAACGTTCAAACTTACTTAAAACACAGGTGAGAGCATTCTGCAGCTACAGGAACGTGAAGACTTACTTAAAATACATATGAGTGCATTCTGCAGCTGCAGGAACGTGGCGACTTACTAAAAACATTGATTAGTGCATTCTGCAGCTACAGGAACGTGAAGACTCACTTAAAATACAGATGAGTCCATTCTGCAGCTACAGGAACGTTCAAACTTACTTAAAACACAGGTGAGAGCATTCTGCAGCTACAGGAACGTTCAGACTTACTTAAAATACAGATGAGTGCATTCTGCAGCTACAGGAACGTGACGTCTTGCTTAAAATACATATAAGTGCTTTCCGCATTTACAGGAACGTTCAGACTTACTTAAAATACAGATGAGTGCATTCTGCAGCTACAGGAACGTGAAGACTTACTTAAAATACAGACGAAGGAACGTGGCGACTTACTTAAAACACAGGTGAAAGCATTCTGCAGCTACAGGAACGTGAAACCTTACTTAAAACACTAATTAGTGCATTCTGCAGCTACAGGAACGTGAAAACTTACTTAAAACATTAAATTAATAAGTGCATTCTGCAGCTACAGGAACGTAGCGACTTACTCAAAACAGGTCTCAATGTGTTCTGCAGCTCCAGGAACAAAATGTTATACTCTAAGCGCAGCCTATTGTCTAGGCTTTCACCACAAAGCCACTATTCTACCTGTGGCGGCGGATCCATAAAGTGGAACGCCAATAGATCTTCTACTCCAAGTGATTTTAGCAGTAGAACTGTGTTAGCGAGGTTAGTGCGTTGTATCTCAGGCACAGTGGCTGATAGCAGTTCGTGTGTGAATTGTCTCTGTGTGTAGAGACAGAAGGCTTTCCCAGGACCGGTACGACTAATTAGTGCATTCTGCAGCTACAGGAACGTGAAACCTTACTTAAAACACTAATTAGTGCATTCGGCAGCTACAGGAACGTAGCGACTTACTCAAAACAGGTCTCAATGTGTTCTGCAGCTCCAGGAACAAAATGTTATACTCTAAGCGTAGCCTATTGTGTAGGCTTTCCCCACAAAGCCACTATTCTACCTGTGGCGGCGGATCCATAAAGTGGAACGCTAATAGATCTTCCACTCCAAGTGATTTTAAGAGTAGAACTGTGTTAGCGAGGTTAGTGCGTTGTATCTCAGGCACAGTGGCTGATAGCAGTTCGTGTGTGAATTGTCTCTGTGTGTAGAGACAGAAGGCTTTCCCAGGACCGGTACGACCGGCTCGACCGGCTCGTTGACGCGCGTTTGCTTGGCTTACTGGGTAGATCTGGAATCAGTTTGTATAAAATAAATAAATAAATAAAAAATAAAATTGTTTTATTTCAGGAAATATTGGGTTCCCATATGCAAGTTATATATAAAAAAAATAATTTAAAGACAATTAGAGCATCATTTATAGAACGAACGAACGATAATAAGGTTAATTATTATTAAGCTATTGCATAGCTTCTATCACGAGCCTTGAGCGCGGAGACCGAATCCAGAAATTGCGTAACGAAAAACCTCACGCTCCCCACTCCGACGGGCACGGAGGTGTGGCTTGAAGGCATAGCATGCAATAGCTTTACCGCGGCAGTCCCCGAGTGCCACACGTCTTTTTTATTTATTTATTTTACACTTAATTAGCTGTACAAATAGGAAACCTTAGAATTAATTACATCACAACAGAGTACAACTAACTTGGCGGCCTTATCACTAAGTAGTGATCTCTACCAGGCAACCACGGTAAAAGGTAACAAGCAAAAAGGTCACTAAATTGGCGGGACGAGAACAGAAAAAAAGAATAATAATAGCAAGAAAAACAGAAAATAAAGAGGTTTTATCATTCAAACATGTATAAAACATATCATAATATCATTATCATTATTAATTATACTGTATATATATACTATACATATCATAATATCATTATTAATTCTGTATTTGGACGATTAAAAAGCAATTTGCAAATTTTGACTTTAGATGTTGATGAACATGGGTTTGATGTTGGTGTTATGAGAATGGTGTCGAATTTGCCGGTTCTTCTACATAGACACTGCTTTCCAAATCGGTTCAAAAATGTTATGACGATTCAAAAGTGCTTTTATAAGAATACTAATTAAATAAATAAATGTTTGAATTTGAGTTAGATCACGATATGTAGGACAATATTGATGAAAATTTGCTAATGTATAAAACGGAACCTTCATTGACTTTTATCTTTAACTGCTATATATCTCTTTTTTGTATAAGCCGTTGGTGCTTCAAGTAAAAAAAGACGTGTGGCACTCGGGGACTGCCGCGGTAAAGCTATTGCATGCTATGCCTTCAAGCCACACCTCCGTGCCCGTCGGAGTGGGGAGCGTGAGGTTTTTTCGTTACGGAATTTCTCGATTCGGTCCCCGCGCTCAAGGCCCGCGATAGAAGCTATGCAATAACTTAAAAATAAATAAATAAATAAATATTACCTGTAGAGCGTCCATACCAATCCTTGGGTTGTAAACTTTCAATTTGCAGTAGCCGCAGTCGATCACGTACATTATACCATCAACAGTTAGAGATGTTTCTGTACACGAAATAAAAGTGTGAATACTAAATAATAAATGAGAAGGCGTGTTTGTTTGTTTGTCTGTCTTTAACGTCGCAACTGAGCGATTTAATGATACATAAGGGAGACTAGAGGCTAATTTCCAAACGTGATTTATTTATTTATTTATTTATGTGTGATAAAACATTTAATTTAAAAAAAATATTTATTTGTAACAAAAAAACAAAGTTAAATTACGATGACACCCGTAAAAGCATAAATGAGCTGTGGCACGGGTGTCAACGCCCAACTATTTTAACAATGATATGCAAAAAATAGAAAAAAGTAGTACAAAATCCATACTAATATTATAAATGCGAAAGTAACTCTGTCTGTCTGTCTGTTACTCAATCACGCCTAAACTACTGAACCAATTTGCATGAAATTTGGTATGGAGATATTTTGATACCCGAGAAAGGACATAGGCTACCTTTTATTGCGAAATATGTACCACGGGCGAAGCCGGGGCGGACCACTAGTTCTAGATAAAAGGATTAGCCAATTGCTATGGAATTCCTTGGGAATAGATTACCAAAGACGTAGGATTCCATCCGTGTGTTTAAATAAATCAGTATTTGATACTTCTACACAGTTCTAGAACCTAATGACACCATTATAATATTATACTAGCTGCGCCCCGCGATTTCACCCGCATTGCTCCGCTCCTGTTGGTATTAGCGTGATGATATATAGCCTATAGCCTTCCTCGATAAACGGGCTATCTAACATCGAAATAATTTTTCAAATCGGACCAGTAGTCCCTGAGATTAGCGCGTTCAAACAAACAAACAAACTCTTCAGCTTTATAATATTAGTATAGATACCAAACAAGTTGATTGTCATGTCAGTGAGGTCGAAAACATCCCAAATAGGCTAGTTATCACTTGTTAACCAAATTGCTCGCTTATTCACACCGACAATCCGTTTGTATGATGGAAAGTTACTGGATTGATTGTAATCTTTTTATTTGGCTGTTATTTTTTATAATATTATGTTTGACTAGCATAAATCGTGGCTTTGCTCGCTTAGAACATAAATACAAATAACTTTTTCTTCCATTTCTGGTTAGAAATAAGGGAATTTATTCAGCTCCACATTTTCCTAATAGCCTGAGAAACTATATTTTATCTGAACATCAAAATTAGACCAGTCTTTCTGACATTATGCGAAACAAACAGATATCTGTTTTAGTACAGATCTATACCAAAACAAACAGGTCTATTTAATGCTCTTAAATACTACCCAAAAATGACAATATGCTATCCCTTTGCAGTCCTAAAGACACTTATTTGCCTGTATTTTTGTTGCAATCTTTTCTATAAATATAAATTTATTTATATACAGGGTTACTTGTAAAACACCAGCAACCTCGCAGGACAAGATAGCTAACATCAAAGTAACAACATTTGTTCTACGACTTTTGGCATAACGCAATAAATTATTTTTAAATGATTTTTTAAACTTTTATTGTACTCTCCTAACATTTGTAAGTCTATGTTCTATTCATTATCGGATGGACGACGCGACGCCCCCTTCCCCCTCTCGTTCGCTTCTTGTTTACGTAATTGTTGGGAGGCGTAGAGTTTATAATATTCAAACGGAAAATTAAATGACTATTTATTTTTGTATGAAAATAAAAACTAACAAATTATCAAAAGTCGTAGAACAAATGTTGTTACTTATGATGTTAGCTATCTTGTCCTGCGAGGTTGCCGGTGTTTTACAAGTAACCCTGTATATAAATTAATTTATAATTTATCTGGCGGGTCACGAGTGGCTGAATTGGTCAGGCATCCGCCCCGGTTAGGCGCGAAAGGATGCGGGTTCGAGTCCCGCCTCGTGATCGAATTTTTTATATTCTTTATAAATTTATATTTATAAAGCATTTTAATGCCATTTAACCAAAAATATCAAATTCAGCAATCTTTTCTTTCAAGCTCTTTATTAAAGAACATTCGTTCATTCCTTCATTCAGATACATACCAGCAATATTAGTAGCCACAATACACTTCCTTTGCCCCGGCGGTGCTCGCTGGAAGATCTTCGCCTGCAAATCCGCGGGTAGTTGGGAATATATCGGTAGCACTGTAAGCGGTGGAGCTGTGTCTAGGTCACCTAGTCTTTCCGTTAGCACCTGAAATGTATTAGAGATTTTGTTGTAAACTAGCTGTGCCACGCGGTTTTACCCGCATTGCTCCGCTCCTGTTGGTCTTAGCGTAATGATATATAGCCTATAGCCTTCCTCGATAAATGGACTGTCTAACATCGAAAGAATTTTTCAAATCGGACCAGTAGTTGCTGAGATTAGCGCGTTCAAACAAACAAACTTTATAATATTAGTAAGTATAGTATAGGTGTGATGTGGTTTAACTGCTTTAGTTTTGGTGTCAACAACTAAAATGATATTAATGTCCACTGTCCTCTGAGTTAAGTAAATGTTGAAATACATAGATGTAGAGGTATTAGAAAAAAAAAAGGCTTTGTGCGATGAATTAGCATAAAACAACTCTGGAACAAACAACTTATTGAACTTTTTATGTTATTTTTTTACACATAAACTATTGTCCTTTATGCATTTAAGTAACAGCTTGCACAATATAATTTCTTACATATTAAAAAAATTCTGCTAATCATATAAAATTTTATAATTATTTACCTCACAAGTGACTTCAATGTCTTCTTGACCCGGCATAAAGATGAGGATGTCACCTTCGTCAGGTTGCAGGTGGATTTGGAGAGCCTTTGCAGAAAAAATATATTATTATCTAGCTACTTAGATTTTCTTTTATATAGAGTCAGTTCTCAGTTACTTACAGTTACTTCTAAGTTACTTGACTTATGTATGTCGTTTCATTTTTAAGGGTAAACTCAAGTTTACCCTTAAAATTGAATTTTTATGTCTTCAAATACATAAGAATTCTGCAGTAGAGCTCTTGTGATCATTAGCAATTATTGTAGTTGGTTTTGCAATATTATTTTTTTTAATAAAGATCGAATATCCCTTATACATTTTATTCTGTAAAAACAACCAACGATAACCATAAATTAAAAGTTTTAACAATCCAACCCAACGCGACGGAAGTTTCTCAATACTTTATCAGAATAAAAAGAAATCCATTTCATAACAATCCCCACGAAAGGTCAAGACCACTGACCAGATATTACTCAACAAAATGACGGTTATTGTCGCCGTATGACCCCTCACAGTGACGTCAAAACAGAGTGGGTCCACAGCGTGCGACCTTGAAATACGTATGTGAAAATATTTTATACCGTTTCTTTATTGGCCAATATTCGCAAATGTTTCAGAGATTTGGCCATGATTAGAGAATAATTTGTTCAATACTCTTTAGTTACATTTTGGCGGCTGATAGGAAAATTATTAGGGAGTTTAAACATTGTGAGCTACTACTATGCTGTCATTAAGCTTGGAAAGAAAATATGCAAAAGGCTTTATTTTTATTTAATAATATATGTGTAGATAATAGTTGTGAATGTGTGATCTATTTTGACCTAAGAGAAGATTCTTGTCTTCACATCCACATAATATCTCTATTGCTATTTTTGTAGCGCGCATTTACTGGAGTGTGGAAAGATCTTATTAAATTTAATTACTTAAGTTAAACTTATAGCTAAGATTTTAAATTTTTTTTAGTTCTCTATAAGCTACCTGCCGTGACCGCCTTCTTGGTACAGTGGTTGACGCGTGATCGTAAATCCGAGGGGTCCTGGGTTCGATTCCCGGTGGAGATGAAGATTAAAAAAATGTCTCGGTCTGGCAGGACACAGAAGGCTGATCACCTACTTGTCTCTAAAGAAATTCGATGAGTGAAACAGATGTATAATGCATCTGCCCCTTACCCCACTAGCCCTATCCATAACCTTTCTTTCTAGCCAGATATTCAAGGGAAATTCTATCTAAAGGTTAATTCACCTTGTACTTTATTAAAGCATTTTTCAACCACGTGTATTCGCACTCATATAAAGTAGTTATCATTTATACCATTTATACATTTACCACGGCATTCTCAATGACCGCTATCAGGCTATTAGCTGATTGGTCACACCCACTCGCGTTTATTAAACTTCTAATGTTCTATGTGCTAATAAAAAGTACACACTATTGTATGATGTTTTCTAGTTCTTAGGTGTTTTTTATATAATTATTTAAGATTGTATACAACATTTCAGTATGCTGTTCCTCAAGAAGCATGGCAAAAGATTAGATTAGATTAGAAATTGATCCTATATCCTAATGATTTTCATTTTTTCTTATAGCTCTGAAATATCTTAACAAACTAGTCTATCAATTAAAATAAACTGCAACAGAAAGTGCTCATCTATTTTCGAAGCAGCGATGCCACTAGACATTTACATTAACATGTTACACTTACAATATCCCTATTTATTTTTTAAGCAATTTGAGAGTATTTTGAAGGCATTTGAAGATCAAGTAGGTATCAGGCATTGTATCAGGTTAAATTCATAAGGTACACGTATTAATTTGCCTATGACGTGTTTAGTTCATAAAGCCGTTTTCATTAATTCGTGGTTATTTGATACGGAGTAGGTACATTTAATACAGACGACAAGGTCAATTCAATTATCACACCGGTCGATAGCCAATTTCTAACTGATGTTTATTACCTAAAATGGCTTGATGACGAAGCAATAGCCTGCGTGTCAATGACCGAGTTTTCTAAAGGACAAATTGGTGGATTTACGAGAAAATTCCCGTTATTGCTAATGCATTTTTCTTGGCGTTAATTGCGTGTTTTGAAGTCAATTTATCTTTTGGGAAAAGGTCCATTTTACTACGAATAACATTAGTTTACAGCTTTGAAGTTGGAATATTCCAGAAACGTGATGATTTTTTTGAGAAAATAATGGCCAATATATTCGATACCTACACAAGCTAGACAAATAGTGTGATTAATATTGCTTACCTATATAATATTGTTTATCTGTCTGTATCTATATAAAACAATATTTTATTTGAGTAAGTTCATCCATTTTCTCGTTTACATAATATAAAGTTTGTTTCCTTTTGAGACATATCTATAGGATTTAATATAGGAAATTGGAGATTACTTCCTAGACAATCTTTCATATACAGTAAAATCTTAAACGTTATACAATATAACTTAAATAAAAAAGACGTGTGGCACTCGGGGACTGCCGCGGTAAAGCTATTGCATAGCGTGCCTTCAAGCCACACCTCCGCGCCCGTCGGAGTGGGGAGCGTGAGGTTTTTCGTTACGGAATTTCTGGATTCGGTCCCCGCGCTCAAGGCCCGCGATAGAAGCTATGCAATAGCTTAAAAACAAAACAAACCGCTTTAAATCGGTCACGTTTGCAGTTCATTGACATCGCATGAAATCGCAATGAAAATGCATACAATGTTATATACAAATATAATATCTATTGCCCTTGCAATAGGTTATATATTCGCATACAGGTTAAAGTATATATAATTGCGTCTATTTATAGATACTATTAGAACGGATGGTATCTAGTAGTGTTCAAGTTAGATTGCGGTTTAGTTATACGTGTTAAAGTAAATGTTACAAGTCCCTTATTATTTATTGCACTGATTTAGTGTAAAGTAAATGTGTTATGATATTATTAAATACTAGCGGTCCGCCCCGGCTTCGCCCGTGGTACATATTTCGCAATAAAAGGTAGCCTATGTTCTTTCTCAGGGTCTAAAGAATGTCTGTGCCAAATTTCATCAAAATCGGTTAAGAGGTTTAGGCGTGAAAACAATACATACATACATAATTACATAATTACAAACTTTTCCTCTTTATAATATTAGTATAGATGTAAAGAAGGATGTTTTGCTTGATTTACTTCTGTTTATATTATCCTATAGTATAAAATAAAATCGCAAAAACATACGCTGCGCATGAGAACCTCCTTCGTTTTTAGGACGTGGAATCTCCGGAAGTTAATTGTATTATGTTGTCTATAGTATTTTATTGTCTTCATAAATTACTTTTTTTAAAAAGAAACAGCAATGATGTACGAAACATAGCAAGTTCTTAATATAGGTCATAGAAATCTAAATAACAAGGCACTAGAAGTCGTAAGCGCGCGTGACATTGTCGCCGCTCAGGTGGTTACCATACCACAAGTGCGTTCGTCGCTGTTCAGACTTCAGTTGCTCTAGAGACGTGCGTGTGTAAACATGGTGTGTTTCAGCATTTCCCATTGCGGAAATACTTCCACAAGTTGTAATTATACTAATAAAGGAATAACATTTCATCGGTAAATATTTTTTTTTAGAAATAATGCCGTTTTTCCTTAAAATTAAAGAATATTTACAAGTAATACGAATGACACAGTCGACCGTTCCTCTTATCACGTTTAGCTATACATTGCCTTTTACTATTGTCAACATCTGACAGGTCGGTTGTTATACCTGCCAGATGTTATCAAATGACAATTACAAGAAGCAATGTACTGCATTGTAAACGATAAAGAGTAAATAGTCGCAAGCTAGTGATGTGATGTGTTAAAAAATTTTTGCGTAATACGATGTTAAAATATAATTTATAATTAGTAGTTAACTAGGTTTTTATTTATTTCAATATAAGTCTTATGACGACTGATGGAATAATTGGATTATATTTTAATTTGAATTTTATTTTATTTTTATAACTGATATAGTTATAACTTTTTTAACTAAGTACATCGATACAATCATTTTCGGACAATTTTACTGTCGATACAAAATCACATTAATTAAATATACAATAATGCCATAATGTAAAGGACATTCTTCGTTTAGGTTGACAAAACTATTTTATATTAAATATATTCTTTGTAGATTTCCACAATGTCCTGACATTAAGGACAAATGGATATCCGCGACTGGGAAAAAAATTTGTTAATTTAATCGGTGTATATACATAAAAAAAATACAAAAAAAAACATACCGGCCGAATTGATAACCTCCTCCTTTTTTTTGAAGTCGGTTAATAACTTTTAAATCTCTTTATAAACTACTTTCTTTGTGCTCTTGTTCTATCTCTTCACGCCGTACTCCAGCAACACTCTCTCTCTTACTCTCACTTTCTAATTGATTTTGAATTTTTTGTTGTATGTGTATTCGGGACATACTACTAATATTATAAATGCGAAAGTTTGTGAGTCTCTGTTGTCTTTCCTATGTTATAGTGTAAAAGGGCTCGCAGTACATTTCAGATCTTTAAATTTATACTTTCAGCAGGAAATGCTATCATGTGGAACGATTTTTGTTATGGCACAATTGTTATAACTCTTATAGTTTTGGTGGTCTGGCGCGGTTCTGCATCAGGTGTTCGAGATTTTCAAATTTATACTCTCAGTTTCTAAACCCCCTCCATTTTTTTAAATAATATATTATACAATGTACAGACACTGTTTTATTATTTGTATATATTCTATGATATATAAAAAAGCTTTAGATACGTTACCCGCTCTCTATTTTGGCAAGAAAAAACTCAGCTAAGTGCCCGAGTTTCACTTAGTCACGCAACATTCAGCGTCGTGGCTGGACGATTGTATATTCATTCTGTGATTCTATATTCATCTCTTTCTAATAACAGATAAGGCGTATGTTGACATCCATGTTGTTTCCCTTTCTCGGAGCGATCGGACGGAGTATAGGGCCATATAGTGCGTTAGTAAGTAGGTATGTATTAATTACGCTGTTTTTTAGTGCAATGATGTTGGCGTATGCCGCGTCTACTAGAGTCATTGTATATATTATATAGATAAATAAATATATTGTACATAACATATTTTTATTTCTTATAATATATCTACAGTCTGCCGTGGGCTCACGAGATGAGCCTACCACTGTATTAAAATCAACAACTATATATTTCTTATTTGTTAACTATCACTTAACTATCGATTACAAGGCTGATGATGTCTTACATCACTAAAGTGTTGAATGAACATTGAATGACGTTAATGAAATTTCAACCTTATTTCTATGCGTTGGTTCAAAGTTAAGGTTCAAAGTTATATCTATCAAAAATTAACGCCCTCTGTTGTCGAATAGCCGAATTTTTTCGTATTTGAAGTTTCTAAGCAAAAGGAAACAAAACATCTCACGTACCTGGATGTTATACTAAAATAAACCGTAAAGTCGTGGGTTAGGGTACATATTAAAATGCGAAATTTATTATTTAAGTTAGTTTTCACTAAAACCAAGCTGTCCAATAAAAGGCATAGTTTACTTGTGTGTACTGTTTAGCTATCGGTTTAAATGTGTTGATTTTGGCGACAGCGGTTTTCATACGATTATGACATTATAGCACTTCTATGTGTCTTGTTATTTAGATTTCTATGATATAGGTATTAAAGTTAATTGTATATTGTTGTTTATTAATGATTCACTGTGTATCTACTGACGTGTTGTACCTGTAGCACGTTTTGCATTTGCATTCTATTATAGAATTTAACTTTATCGTTTTATGACCTCATATGCAAGTAGCACCTTCTTTAACTTGATTCTACATAATGTCAATATGGGCTAGCAAGTATGTATTTAATTAGGTATGACAAAAGCAACGAAAGAAACCAATTTTGAACCTATAAATATAAAAGGGAATGCTTAACGGCCCTCTCTTTTAAAGTCGAGCCAATCTTAAAACTTTTTGTCAAAAAAACGTAAATTATTTGTCACTAGCTGACCCGAAAAACGTTGTTCTGTCTTCTTGTCTCGCAAGTTGTTAAATCCGTAGCCGTTTCTTGAGTTTGTTTTTATAAGATCCTTCTCCTGGCAATAACGAACACATCAAAATAAGAATTATCGCAATCGTCGAGCCGTTCACCCGTGATGTCGTGACCAAGGGAAATAGGGATTTATTTTTATATATAGAAGATTTGTTACCTGTTTAACAGCACCATCGACGTAATCCTCACAAACATTCTTCGCAAAGAACGTTTCCACGGGGAACGTTCGTCCGGGAATCTCGAACGTCGGCACGTTCCCGAAGAATGTTGCGAACTTACTGGAGTCCATTGTCGCTGACGTCACGATTAGTTTCAAGTCAGAGCGACGGGCTACCACCTGGAATTAATATTTATACATAAATATACATAGTTATAGTTATTATCACAATATAAGAGAATAGGACAAAAGTATTTTTTATGACTACGAAAACGAAATAATGAGAGTAGTTTTCAATTTGCAAGTCGAGATTTTCTAACGGGTAATATTAAAGGATAGATAAAGCTCTCAAGGTAAGTTTTTCATTATATTATTTCATCCATACAAATATAATTGAAATATTTGTTGGCCATGTAAAACAACACTTGCAACAAAATATCTGAAAGTCTCTTATGTGCAACAAATAATAAAATAACAATTGCTTTTTTTCATATGTCTGTGTGTTTGTTTTTTAGCATTTTGTACTCTACTCTACATTTAAAACTTCCCGTACAAAATAGTCAAATGAAGGCAAAATAGCCCACATTTTCTAGTAAAAAAGTTAGTTTAGTTTTCCAACAGACGTCTAGTGCCGGTTACTCACGTACCTGCCGTAGGGGCGATATTGGTACAATCTCGGTTGGTCGGCGGTCGGAGCAATTTCAGTTGTTCTCTTAATTGCCCCTGCTTGCCTATACCCATCACAATTAAGGAGTCAATTAAGGGTCCAATTCCAATATTGCCCCTGCTGTAGGTACGTGAGTAGCCGGTCTAATAAAAATACGATATATCAGTTAGGAAGGATTCACATTCCTCAAATCCACGTGTAACACGACCAAATTAATTATACATACAGTTGCGTTATAATTGAATAATTACGTCGATTTCATAGTTCATTGGCATCGTATTCACACATAACAGTTTTTTAATTGTTTGTTTTGAGTCTACATTCGCTTTAGAAGGAATCGAATGTTCTACCTTTTACAACACTCAAACTCAAAAGTCTGCACCTAACTACAAAACAGTCTTATATACTTTTAGGTTTTATCTCTGTTAACGCATCAGTATACAGACTGCTAACATAGCATGGGCGGAGTGAGCTGTTATTTCGATCGCTTTTCCTATGAGTATATCGATGATTGATCATTATATTATAGTTTATCCATTTTATTAACCAAATATAAACCCTAATGGTGTCTGCTTCCTCTAAAGGTACTTGAAAGTAATTTAAATAAAAGAGACAGATATGCAGATTTGTATGTAGGTATGTTTTGTCTCCATACATAATGTCGTACATATATCAGTCGTTAGAATAAAAAGATCGAATTAAAACCACCGGATCATCCGAACACTATGTATGTACATGTAATGTTTCTACTACATACATAATGAGGGTAAAACAAATCGTCAGAATCGGTAAAACAAGTCTAATTGAATAAATAAATTTTTGAGTTTGAGTACCATCGGATATCCTTGCAAAAAGCATCAGCAATTAGCTGAGTACTTACTCACTAAAAAGGAAAACTGGGAAGTGTATGGGATTGCAGTCTGTAGGTACAGCCTTCCGGCACTCTCTTTTAAAGTTGTAGCGAACCGTTAAATATATCATTGCTTAACGTGGGAAGGTTTTATGGTACACTAGGTTTCCGACCGCGGCTTCGCCCCCGCAGTCAAAGAAAAATCCGTATAGTTCCCGTTCCCGTGGGATTTCCGGGATTGCGTCATTTTCCCGGGATAAAAATTAGCCTATGTCCTTTCTCGGGTATCAAAATATCTCCATACCAAATTTCATGAAAATTGGTTCAGTAGTTTAGGCGTGATTGAGTAACAGACAGACAGACAGAGTTACTTTCGCATTTATAATATTAGTATGGATACATAATAAATGACTTTGCGATTTGCTTGTGATTATAATCGTTGTACATTGCTCACTGTTGTGATAAAAGTAAGACTTAATAATCTAGGTACTTTTTGATTGTCAGAAAAATGTTTTTACGATTATCAATGATGAAATTACTGACATTTTTGGCTTTTGCCATTTTTTTTCAATTTTGTTTTTGATAAAAAGTTTAATTTTGTTTGTTCTATTTGAAAAGTTTAAAATAATTCTAATGATGATTCATGATTTGATTAAGGCGCTGCCCTGAGTAAGCATTTCATTCCACTCACACACACACGCCGCGCCACAGCTGCAGCCCGACGCCATACGCGAATCATTACGAACGGGCCTCGGCCGGTAGTGTCGGTACACAGGCGTTCACGCACACATGCGTACGTTTTTAGTTTGGGAATAAGAATTTGCGATTTACACGAAATCTATTGATTGGACTAAAAAAATAACACAGTATTTATCTTAGTATGTTGCTTGTAGAATTATTTGCCGAAAAAACAGAATGATTGCATGTAGTTTAGTATGGTTTTTAAGCATCAAAAGATTTTTTTAGAGGTACCTTTGTGATTTTTTTCTATCGAGTAAAATAAGTTGTATTGTGTTTTCAACACAGTATCTAGCTAGTTTATCTCCTGAAGAATATCATATATTTATCTGAGATTTTTTACTGCAGTTAATCATATACTTTAAAGCATTATAATTTAGCAGCAAACTCGCGTTTTGCTCTACTAGTCACCTTAAGGGCCGATTTTTCAATCCTCAGATAAAAGTTATTCGTCGAATATCATTACCATCAAATTGAAAGTTATATCTGTCTCTAATGTCAGTGTTGTGTTTTGGATGACATTTATTTTTGCTAGTTATTAATTTATTAGTCTAATAACTTTTATTTGAGGATTGAAAAGTGTGCCCTAAGGATTTTAAGATAAGTAGCTGCCTATTTTTTGCCATTTCATTGATAGTAGGTACCTAAATACTTATTTACTTACATATAAATGACAAGTAGAAAGGCTGATTGATGGTGATTTTTATTTAATTACTTAAGAAGACTGATGATTAAAGTCTGATTACATAATGCTAATGTTATTTTTTTAGATTTCTTTGAATTTACAATAAAAATACTTGAATATTTGATTGTAGTTTACTTTTGACTTGTTGTTAACACACATAACACTTGTTTAAAATTTTATAATACAAAAAATTCCCAAGTCCCGAAAATACCGAAAGAACCGGGAAATCCCGGTTCCTTTAAGGAAAAGTACCTACCGAAATTCCCGGTTCTCAAAAAAAGAGACCGGTTCCGGAAACCCTAATTTTTGCCATGCGCTTGAGGATCATTGAATAGGAGGCAGTTTAACACGTAGGCAATAAGAAGAAGAGGTATTTAAATTAAAAGTCATGTCGGAAAATAAATTCTTCGTTAGTAGTTACTAACATTTTCAATAGTTTTTCGACTACATCTTTTACTTAGGAGTGGCTCTACAAATATTGTATTCAAACTTTTCTTAGTGTTTGGATATAGGTTATACGGATTTTTCTTTTGACGCAGTTTGGTAAAAAACCTTGAATCAATCGTCGAGTTCAATTAAAGCATGAATCATAACCCTTCAGTTCTACCCAGATAATTGAGGTATTTTTGAAAGTATTAAGAAATCTAAATACTTTTTATTAACTTCTTATAACGCATTTATTTACGGAAATAGAATACACAAAAAGTAATTGCCCATGTTTATATTACTTGTTCTTTGTATTATAGAGTCCTTGAAGAATAACAATAAAGTAATAATATAATGAAACTTTTTTCTAATGAACAAAAAGCATTTGGGAGTTCTATGTTGTTACCTGTTGCGGAAACCAGTGTAGATTATACTCTTAGGTAGTAAGGTAGTAGAAGTTTTACGTCAACCTGACTATTACCAGAGGGGTGTGTTCGGTATTTATCTGATAGATTAGATATATATTAGATTAACATTTGTGAAAACATACTGTTGGCCGGTTTTACAACTTCTGGATATGTTCTGTTTGGCTTATCTCATAGATACCCTCATTTAATCTGTATTTTCATTGATACAACGTAATAATATTTTATTTGTTTGTTCACAAATGCTATTTTTAGTTTGCAGGTAAATTTCTTTGAAACGCTACCTATTTAGTTTTAGAAATAGTATGATTTAGTAGGTATATGCATCTGTAGTTCGCTTCTACAAGGGTAAAAACGAAAAGATAAGACTATATTTCTATCTTTCTAATAAAGCTCTGAATTTACTAAAATATTTTCCCGCCAATTCATCCATTTATAGAACATGACGTGTTTATTCCTAGCTGTTATGTCGACACTTCATATGGTGTTTAACTTTCACACGCTCGAAGAAAACCGCACGTAATTGCATTGGAAAAGCTGACATGACTGGACACATAGATACACTAATGGAGTTTATACTCATTTCATCAATGTTAGTGCGAATTCTTGTATGATTTTTAATTTTTACGATATAATTTTTTAAATCAAATGGCGTGTTTTTGACAAAATTAATAAGAACGGGAATATAATTAAGTTTATAATTTTACTTTCATTATATTTGTCGGATTGCAAAAATTCTAATACTGCAATTGCATTCTTAATAAATAACTAAATATTAAGTTTTATGCGATAAAACCAGAAAGCACAGTTTTTATAATACTTAGTTTTTAAACAAAAAAGTATCAAAAATTCAACAATGATGCCTTATAGGTACTCCATATACTATCACGTAAAACCCTGAACACTTCAAACTAGATCAGCCATTGAAAGAGTTCACACACATACACATTTCGAATACAATAGCACACACACACACAACCGTTTATCTCGCGCACCACACATTCCAATGTAACCGTAATACGAACCCAATCACCCAGAAAATTAGGATGCATTTTCCATGGTACATCAATTTTCTAGCAATTTGCCGATGTCGTTAAATCAGATCAACTTCAATGGAGAGGTTTTATGAGATTTATTACATTTATGCTCTGGTTCATGAAAAACTGATTTATATGTAATGAAAGTTTAAATTGGATTGGCGTGTAAATTAATTCATTTTAAGGGTCGTTTTTAAAATGTAAATCTTATTTGTGGAAAACAATTTAGCCTAAGAGAGTTGTTTACCTAATGAACTAATCAGAAATAGGACATTTACGTTATCCAAATTCCCGTCGCAAAGGATTCCAAGACGCGTCCGCATAAATCATAATGTACCAACCTAGTATTTAGTCAAATTCCATCCATAACTGTTTAGCCGTTTTTCCCCTAAGCAGGGCTAATACAATTCATTTAATGTACAAGTGTTTTTTCTGAAAGTAATCCACGGACTACGATGTGTCTATTATATATAATATTATCCATACTATATATTAATATAATAAATGCGAAAGTAACTCTGTCTGTCTGTCTGTTACTCAATCACGCCTAAACCACTGAACCAATTTTCATGAAATTTGGTATGGAGATATTTTGATACCCGAGAAAGGACACAGGCTACTTTTTATCACGGGAAAATGACGCAATCCCGGAAATCCCACGGGAACGGGAACTATGCGGGTTTTTCTTTGACTGCGCGGGCGAAGCCGCGGGCGGAAACCTAGTATAATATAAGTCATCTCTTTAAACATAATATACAGTGATTAAGGTTAAATACGTTATAAATAACACTATATTATGATACAATAAAGTTAATATGAGTAGAGACAGGTGTATTATATTGACCCAAATGCAAATTATAATCATGCTTATAGCGCTCATAAACAATGGTCAACAAAAAATAAAATCAAAACTTAGGATAAGAAAATCTGTTGGTAGATTTAGTCCTAATCACTACATAGTATAAAACAAAGTCGCTTTCTCTGTCCTATGTCCCTTTGTATGCTTAAATCTTTAAAACTACGCAACGGATTTTGATGCGGTTTTTTTTAATAGATAGTGATTCAAGGGGAAGGTTATAGTAGGTATATAATTTATTAGGTTTTAGACAAAGCGGGCGAAGCCGCGGGCGGTAAGCTAGTAAAATTATACAAATAAAAAAAAAACGTGAGGCACTCGGGGACTGCCGCGGTAAAGCTATTGCATAGCATGCCTTCAAGCCACACCTCCGCCCGTCGGAGTGGGGAGCGTGAGGTTTTATCGTTACGGAATTTCTAGATTCGGTCCCCGCGCTCAAGGCCTGCGATAGAAGCTATGCAATAGCTTAAAAAACTACTTGACGAATTGAAACTTTACAGTGATAGCACTTATTAGGTTATACATTAGAATAACACATGAAATATAGAAATAGGTACCTACATACTTGATTTTGTTCGTGGGTTCGTCTGCATGTGAAACCGCGCGGCACAGCTAGTAAATTATACGTAATCTAGCTTATAGCACTTATAAACAAGGCTGGACAAAGAATAATATCAAAACTTAGGAAATCCAATTTTTGTTGAAGTTTATCTCTAGGGCTTCAAGAAACTTTTAATTGGGAAGATAAGTTTGAATACAAATGGATTTTTGTTCTATTAGAATTTTTATTATAATTTGACTACTGGCAGCATTGAGTATTAAACTTTTAAAATTACGCTCTCTCTCTCCATAGTAAAATAATATAAATAAATAAAAAAGTAGATCACACATTTGGCTGCAGAAAAAAAAAGAATAAAAAAACTACCCTTAAGCGCCAGAGTCAACGTAGTTAGTTATTTATAATTTACATTATCTTCATAACATTCAAAAAAAGAACACAAGAATTAAAAAGTATAAACTGTGACGTCACGATCATAAAACAGCACATTGATTGGCTGACGAGCCCCCAGTCACGCGTGCATAGAATTTCGAGCTTGCTCAGATTTAAATTTAGAACCGCGCCCAGTACTTTTAAATAGAATTAATACAGGATTCGATATTTAAATTCTAATGGTAGTGCCAGAGTTTAAAACTGCCAAGAGTATAAAATTAAAGCACATTACACATACGACATATACTAAAAAATTGAATTAAAATCTGTCCGTTTCAAGTGGATCAACATTTACGCGAAAGGAGTCAGTTACATACAAACATACAGGCTAATAAAAGCGTGTTAAATCTGATTCTAATATTATTGATGGATATGTATGTGCATATCGGATAAGTTTAAAGTGAACTACGTTGATATATAGACAACCTTATTATAAAGCCCGACTCAGGAATCAGAGACAGAAACCTCATCTATACGTAATAAACGATTTCTTCACAAGCATTTGATTCATCACTACATAGTATAAAACAAAGTCGCTTTTCTGTCCCTATGTCCCTTTGTATGCTTTAAAAGTACGCATGGGATTTTGATGCGGTTTTTATAATAGATAGAGTGATCGAAGAGGAAGGTTTATATGTATAATTTATTAGGTTTTAGATACAGCGGGCGAAGCCGCGGGTGGAAAGCTAGTTTATGTATTAATTATCTTGATGACAATCTAAAACACTTTCAAATATCAGTGACCTCAATATTTAAATAAAATAATAATCGAAAACGTAAACACTATAGATTATGACGTCACAGTCATAAATTGTCACAGAATTGGCAGCCGAGCCTCCTGTTTGTAAAAAATTGCTCAGATACCGATATAGAAAGCCCGCGTTTATTGTCTATTAGAAATTTAAATAACACGGTATATTTAATCTCTTTAACCTTTGATAAAAGAGAATAATTTGTTAAATCGCTTAAGTTTTATGTTTTTGTTCGTTTTGCGCCATTAGGATGCTTTTACATGTATATTTTGGTGTCGCAAGAATCTAAAATTTACAATGTATTTTTTTTCTTCTTTATTCTTACATTATTAGGGTACAAATAATTCTTATAACAAGAATGTAGTAATTATCTTTACCTACGTTTAATAAAATATCCTTAATTACAATATGTACATATAAATACTTCATTGTTGTAATTCCTTTCTTTTGGTAAAAAAGCTTATTAACTGATGTGCTAATCTTTATTTACGTTTGATATAATAACCTCACACAATATATAGGTAAATATTTAATTGTTTATATCACAATTTTCTCGACCAGGGTCCAGGTTAAGGATAAGAACATGACGTCAATGATTACGAAAATACTCTGCGTAGGTACGTGACATCAGCTAGGTTATAAGATCACGAATTATAATTAATTTCCTATTTAATTACTTTAGCTTAATGTTTTTATAATTGTTAAAAACTAACAAATATATGGAATAATTAATATCAGATTAGTGGGGACGATTATACAACAATTACAGAATTAAGGGAATTCCCTCCATTGACGTTCCTACTCAAAAATCAAAATTGACTTAAAACCTATCGGAATGGTATAGAACTTATTGACTTTGTCACTTTTTTAATGGAAATATATCTATATTTCCATTATAGTATATAAGCGAAGAATAGTTATTTCCCATATGTCCATCGAAATCATGATTCTTTATAATCAACAACAGTTGTATAAAACAATTTTGTGTTGTGCCTCCTTGTACCTCAAAAATGTATTTATTGAAAAAACACAAGTTCATTTACGAGCGCATTGAAAATCAATTCAGGAGAATTCATGCCTCAATCATTATTATATAACGAGTCATTGAACTTTCCCGTAACAACAGGAAAATAATGAATTACGAAACATTTAAATACAATCGATTTATATTATATTGGCTGCTAGTTAAGTATTAATTCATATAGGTAAGTACCTACATAATATACGCAAGGATTGTGGTGTGTATAATATTCTTGTTGCATTGTGGTATTCCCAGATAATGCATGGTTACGATGGCTATTATAAACTTTTCCTCATCACATTATTTTTAAATATAATCTTTTATTAAAACGCTATAGTACACAATAGTAGTTATTCTAAAAATTTGTTCAAGTCTATATATTTTACATGTGTGAATTTACAACTCAATCTCAAACCATCGTCAAATTTTAAGAATGTCTGTTTTAAAGCATTATTTTTAACATCGTTAATATAATGGTAACTTTCTATCAAAGCTCTACTTACTCCTAATAACATTGGATAGCCAACTAAGCAGTGGCTTACAAAAAAGGAATGCGCCAACGACTGGCGTCAGTGATTCAGAGATGGCGTCACCAAACCCATATGGGGATAGATGAATGGACAGAGACGTGGTATTAATCACACTTAGATTTTATCCTGTCGATTCAGTTATCTACATGTGAACTGTAATTCTATGTATATGTGAACTATAATCTTATGACTTGGTTATTTCTGCGCCTAATGTTCTTCTAAAGGTCATTTTTCGCAAGGTTATATTAATTTGTTCAACTGCTTCGATATTTCTTTTGATTTTAAGCGAATACAGGAATACGAAGCTTTAAAAATATACGCAAGCATTACACGCCTTATTAAATCATTAAAAATTAATTTGCTCATTAGGGAAGATAATATTTGTCACTGGTCTTGACCCAGAGTCAAATTCTGTTATTTTACTGTAATTTTACCTGTATATTACAGAAAGAGGTAACAAAATGAACAAATACAGAGGTACAATCATTGCAAAAATATGTCTCAGACGCCCACCAGACGCCTGGTTACCTAACAAAGGGACATAACAATAAAACAAAAGAATTTGGAGCGCGTTCGTCTCGCTCCAAAAACTACGCATAGGCGTTTCGTAAACACGCCGTAGACATTAGTGGAAAAACACCTATTTTCGTCGCTAAAGTAAAAAGTAAAAACATCTATATTTCCGTCGCTAAATATACAATTAATTATCTACCTATTCATTAACGTATTTTTAATTTCAAATAGCATAGTTGGTTATTGGTTATTTTCGCTTTGTCGAGGTAATGAAACGTTTGTTTGCAATTTGTTCATCTAATAGTATTTCATTGTCTTTAATTCGTTTTCATTACAAAGGGAATGTAATATCTTTCTTTCGTTAAATGTATTGATAAAGTTTATTTCAAACATGCTGAAACGGCCGTTCATATCCCAACAATCAGAACGGAAATCAGAAAGGAAGGACATATATTCCCCACATAAGCGAATAGTGGAAACAAAGTAGAGGTCAATGAACCGATAAATCTTGCCAATTTGGCTTCAGAGCTTCATCTTTGTGACTTGGCGATGGGATTAATCGTGTTGACTCATCCACAGGAGCCTTTTAATATTCAGCCATTGTTTTCATGTCCGTAAATATTTAGATTTTGAATAAAATATATGGTGACGGAATTAAGATGTTTATGATACGCGACTATGGTTAAAAGAAAGTTCTTTTTAACATTTTGAGATTAATGTAAGATTTATGAAATGTTCTCGAAAAGAAAATATGGAAGACTTACTCGTAAATGACAAAAGGTAGTTTGTGGTATAGACCCGCAAAATTCAATAGATCTCTTAGCAATTTTCTGAATAAGTATAATACATATTATGATAAATAATAAATGCTGGACGTCATGCGGTTGCATTGACGACATTTAATGCGAAATATTTTATGAATGAGGGCAATTGCGGATGTTGTAATAACTAAAAGTTAGGTACATTGTCATTTTATCTACCACAATTCACGAAGAAAATTGGCTTTTGAAGCTGAATCGAATTCGATGAGACTTGGTCTGAAAAAAAAAATCATCAGTTCAACAGATACTTACATTTCATTCCTACTTCAGACGGACAGGGAAATTCACGTCTTTATCGTCGAAATAAACCTTTTAAAATTTTTAACCTTTTATTAACTCGAGCAACTAAAATAAATTTTTACTTTAGGTCAGATGTCCTATCAATAACAAGTTCACTTCCGCTGTTAACACATTATCAGTTTAAAAGGACCCTGAGGGCTTTCACTCCACATGCTGATCGTAAATTATTGCAAACGATTGCCTTTACTTCTCGTATGGATTGGTTTATACGATAAATGCTATTAATTGCTTGTTTATTACACTTGCTTGTTTTAAGGGCAGCAATTACCATTAAAATGTTAATTTGTTGCAGAAGTTTGTTATGTAATTTATATCGAGTTGACATTTGGAATTTGGGTACGACGCAACAATCTTTTTGCAACTGAACATAATAGTTAAGAAATTAAATACTAGCTGCTCGTCCCAGCTCCGCTCGGGTTGACTCGAGATACAACGAGATATAACAAAAGAAAATATAGTCAATCAAAAACCTTACTAGGTTTTTGATTGACTATATTTTCTACTGGTGAAGGAATTTTTCAAATCGGTTAAGTATTTTCCGACCTTATTCAATGGCATGAAACAATTAAATATTTCTTCTTTATAACATTAGCGTAGATAAGTTATGTGATTTTCGAATCTTTCTTGCAGGAATTCAACCACAGCATGAATCTCTATATATAAAAATGAATCCCTATTTCCCTTGGTCACATCATCACGCGTGAACAGCTGGACCGATTTCAATAATTCTTTTTATATAATATTCCTTGAAGTACGAGGATGGTTCTTATGAAAAAAGAAACGTAAACATGTAGGTACCACGGGCGAAGCCGGGGGCGGACCGCTAGTTTTATTTTTCAGAATTAGACTTATCGCTATCAAAGCTGTACGAACCTACAATTTTCTGGCTTGATAATACTTTCCCTACACCCCGCTTCCTAGAGAAAGTGATTTATTTATATAACAATAAAATTGTCAATCGAGAGAGCGGTCAGTAAATTGATATCCGAGAAATAGGTTTCCGTGACTATAATAATACGCGGTAAATCTTCACCGCCTACCGCAATATTAAATTAAATTATGTTTCATGGTAGTTGGAAAATCGGTTTTATTGCCAGATACTTGTCCTAGATACAGTTTCACAATAATGCTGAATGCGAGAAATCTCAATCAGTTTCAGTGAAGCTATCTACTAATTGGGAAGAGGTATTGAGAGGTACTTCATAAGATAATGGAGACAGTGAAAAAGAAATGTAGAATACAGATGATTTTAGATTTAAAGACAAAATTGTATCGACAATATCGTATACAAATCGAATTGAAAAGTTGAAAAGAAATTAGTCGCGATTTTGATTTTTAAATTTGGGCTACCATCTCTTGTAAAGGAGAAAATATATGAATGACAACAGAAAAAACAGAATATTTATAAAATCATATAGATCAGCAAATGTACTGTCAGAATATTTTTTTAGATTAATAATAAGTTTTAACTTAGTAGCTTAAGTAGCGAAAAAATTTCATAGGAGTTTCATAAAATTGAGTATCAGAATAGATGTATTAATTTAGACGAAGTTGTATCATCAGAGCAGTCTTATAATGTTTCAATTTAATTGTACACCCAATATCTCTAGATTCTAACACTAATAGATAAAATAGATTGATATACTGAAGGAAATACAATATCATTAATGGACGAAGACATAGATATTGACTTGTTTATTTCCTCTAAGTTAAAATGTTATAGATATGCGAATGTAAATCTTAATAATATGGTGTCTTAATAGTTGATACTGATGAATGATGATTATATTAATTTACATTACATTTGCACTCCAAATTTAATAAAACCTTGTAATATCTGACGTTTGACTGATATTAATTATCATAACAAACTATTTTAGAACAAGGTTAATAGGTGTTAATATTTTACCACGAGGTTTGACAAAATTATATTTCCGTGAATGCAAATATCCTTACACATCAACAAATCAAATGATTTGTTTAGATTTATAAATTGCACGTGCAGAGCAGTTTATTATTTACTAGCGGTCCGCCCCGGCTTCGCCCGTGGTACATATTTAAGTTTTCTCTCCATAAGAACCATCCTCTCACTTCAAGGAATATAATAAAAAAATAATTATCGAAATCGGTCCACCTGTTCACGCGTGATGCCGTGACCAAGGAAAACGGGTTTCATTTTTATATATATATATATAGATTTTTTGAGACGTTTTCTTGTGTATGTTTGTTTTGAGCCCCGTATTCATGTCAACATTTGTTTAGAAACAAAGTTGAATCATATGATTCAACTTTATAGCGGGGTTGTTGTCAACATGTTGCTGTCAACTCTGACAGAGTTGATATGACATGATGAAAAGCTCTCGTCCGCGTAGCGAAAACATTTATAAAAAAAATTCCAGCAGCATTATTGATCAACTCTTGTCCAACAACTTTTTGTGAACTCGGGAGATTTACTATTATAGGTATTTTATCATTACATTTACAAAGCTTTCAAATTCTCCTATCATACCTACAGTCACTTTAGCATCAATTACAAATAAGTATCTAGATCAATCTACAT
This sequence comes from Colias nastes, assembly GCA_907164665.1. Taxonomy (NCBI): domain Eukaryota; kingdom Metazoa; phylum Arthropoda; class Insecta; order Lepidoptera; family Pieridae; genus Colias; species Colias nastes. Next base: position 28,815 of record CAJQZM010031108.1, on the reverse strand, counting down.
ATTTTCACCATCAGTTACAAAAAATGTATCTAGAACAATCTACATATTAACCTATCAATTAAAACAGACCACAAGCGAGCCGCGACATCGATACCCATCGGTTACGGTCTGGGATCCGGCGCCTGCGCTGGCGCATGTCGCTTGAATGCTTGATGCTTGTGTCGCAGGCAAAATGTAAAATTGCGCCATTTGCATATTGTCAGTTTATAAATAGTCGGCATTTTGTATTACGCTGAGAATTTACTTTTTTTAAAACGTACACAAGGCCAACGGACGCTTACTTCAGCGTACTACTACTAAAAATAATTAATTTACCTAGTAAAAAAAACCACATAAACTAATGACATTATTGTATTTTCACCGATCCTTGATAAGTGCAGAATGTGAATAAAATCTGTCCGTTTTAAGTGGATCAAAATCGAATCTAAATGTGTCGGTTACATACAAACATACAAACTAATAAATGCTTGTCAATAAAACGACCCTAACCTAACCTACAGAGTGCTCGAACCAAACGAAAATTTATTATTCCGAATTCGAGCTGCATAATAAAAAATGTCGAGCGTTTGTAAACTGACATTTTGTAAACGGCAATATTTTACAATTTGCCTGCGACATTCACGATCGCATGTTAGATCTATGCTAAATTGACACATGATTGATTCTATGCGATAGTCTTATTTACATATAGATGTATGGTGGAGGGGATACCGTTAAATCATGTAGATTGATGTTTGTGTTGCTTGTAAATAATGGATATGTAGGACAAAATTAGATTAAGAGTACTTTTAATCGATACGACTACATAATTATGTAATGTCTCTGGCTAGTGTAAAAATAAGAGCTTTTAAATAAGCATTTGAATGTAGAGTAAGCAAACAGAGATTACTTGCCTGGTGACGAATTGAATTGCCAACAATAAGGCCTATATTATAATCTTTGAACGGCATTTCATCCAAATTAGTCGAGCTGTTTTACGTAATTGAGTAACTAACGTACAAATATCTGAGACTTACAAGCTTTAAAGTTACAAAATATTGATAACTTCCCTATTTCATTGATTTTAAAGGACCTAATTTTAAAACTAATTTATGTATAGAGCTTATTTACACCAGAATTTTCAACTTTACATAGTATTATGTAAAATAAAACTTATGTTTTTACAATTCAACTGCGCAGTACCTAATGAAGCATGCCTTATCTAACCGCAGCTAGTCTAGATTGCTAGATTACGTTATTTTTATGTAACCACACTGTTGATAGTGTTACTTATTTTGTATTACTATAAACAAACATATTTTATTTTTTACATTCTGTATATAATTTTACATTTATTCGCTCTCTTATTGGATGTATAGCACATATTATTGATATCAGTTTTACTTATGGGGATAAAGTTTGTTTACATCTAAGGTTCGGCACAAACGAGCCACCGACCACGCCCGCAGCCCACCGTCACCGGTGGCCAGTGACAGACACTTTTTTTTTCATATAGGTATTTTGTCGAGAACACCGGTGGCAGGCCAGTGGCGACCACATGCTACAGAAGTGTCCGCGACAAAATTTATGAAAAAATATGTCAAGAGGTTGTCGCTGGGCAGTGGGCACCGGTGCGGTGGCTGTGATCGGTGGCTCGTTAGCGTCCACCCGATGTAAATGTACCCTTAATAGAACGAAGTACAACCCATTCCATTAATATTTTGTTTACAACGATAATTTTCTTCCACCAAATTAAGGTGGCTACTTGTGTGTTGTTTTACTACACTTTTATGAAAGTAATGCATTATCTACTCTTTATATTGCACTATTATAAAAAGTGCTATACGATAGATAGGTATATAATTGCTAAACAGGCGTAAGATGACGCATGGAGAAAGCAAACACTTTCTAATGCATCAGCTAAATTGTATTGTAATCTAATATCTGATAAAAGCTCTGAATACAGATGTTTATAAAATTATCGATTTTATTTATATGATGGAAGAAGTGACTTCATTTCTATATAAATTAGTATAAAATAGACTCTTAAGTAACAACGATCAATGTGGCTTTGCTTTGTAATAATAAGAAAACTATTCAATAAACAGTATGTTTATCCGATATTTGCAGATATCGTATAAGCCAAGATACTACAGAAGATCTCGTTATCAATTTTTGCGATACTACTAACCATTCCTAGGTATTTAAAATTTATTAAGTATTATTTATATTATTACTCTATTTGAAATTGGTAACCACAGATAGGAAACACAATATTATTCAATACATCTTCTCATTTAGTCATTTCCTAAAGCTAAAGCCTGCTTATACCATAACCATCGCCTACACAACATTCTTACCAATAGGTAAAACCTACAAAACAGACAATCAAGCATTATTCTCAACTCACGTGCGACTACAAGTATGCGGAGAGCACGTGCTATATGCACTGGCATTGCACATTAATTGTAAAACTATTTATATACCATTGATAAAGGTTATCTGTTGCATTGTTAGAGTAGAGTGAAGTCGTATGTTGATTGAATTGTACTGGTAATTGATCAAGGAGAGAATTTATTATTTTGATATAATAGTACGAAAAGAAAGTACGCTAATTCAAGAATATACTTCTCAAGGAATAAAAATATTCATCTAAAATTTAATTTTACGATACTTACCTAATAAATATTATTTGTAAATCATCGTAACTGATTCTGTTACATAGACGTAGTTTGAACATGTATGAAGCTTTAGATATATATCTAAAGGTAAGCGTACGAAATCTTATAATATTATGTGTAACGGTGTAGAATTTATAGTTTCTGAAACTAACCTTGTATAACTACTTAAACTCGGGAATATCAAAATTATAAATCTAGCAATAGTTGACATATATTTTAATGATGCTAAACAAAACTTTAATGATTCGATATAATTAAGACAACACTTTACTAATATACATTAAGGGAAATTTATCAAGCGCAGACATATAAACAACACGCATATAAGTACGCGTTTATATTGTCTGTTTGTTCATACATCTGTGGTACAATGTCAGTATCTAAATGCGTCTGGCTAATTTATTAGTCTGTGTACGAAAACATACGTAGCGTAAGTTACGTCGAATTATTATATTTTGGGCTTATAAGGGTAGGAATGAAGGGACCTATGGCCGTGAACGAATTTTAGTTACTACCTAATTTCATAAATTTCGTTGTTTTAATGTAGGGTCAGATTATGTAGGAGTCAATTATTTCCTTCCACTCAGACATAACAAGTTTGTAAATGTTCAAAGTCAAGGCAAGAGAATATCTTTAAAAAGGCTTCGAAATAGGTTATAATAATATTACGACCTGAAATTATCTCTTAAAATGCTTACTAACTACTAATAATTATGAATTGTACAAATATTCTTGCAGCAAAGACACGAGTTCGCAACCACGGGATAAAACTCTTTATACACAAAATTAAAAGAAAAAAGTGAAAAACCTCTTTGAAATATGAATCTGCAAAGCAATTACTCGACTTAAAACTCAGCAAAGAACCGGTTATATTAAGTTTCCTAGATATTCCCGTGGGAAGAATTCTAGCATCGTTTTATTACTATCATATAAATGACAATATTATGAGCTATAGAGAATAGATATAACAGTCCTTAAATAAACTAGAAAGGACAAAAATTGGATACGTTCTGTTTCATGACTGCAAATCCTTGACATTGGAGAATCATAAAAATGTATTATGTACTTTATCAATAGGATAAAATAAATATTTAGAGCAATGCAAATATGCTAGAAGATTTGCTTCTACATTTGGGGCGGCTTGGAAATGCAACGCAAATTGCGATTAAAATATCAATTATTATCATCGCTTTATACTTCTCCATTTATTTAATTTATTTTTACAGTAAATAAATTATCAACTCTCCTATCTACCACTCTAACATGCGGGGCCCCAGTTATAGCGAGGTTCCGGGCCCTATAGGCTACACACAACTTTGTAAGACCACTGCTGTGTGATTTCTTTACAATGTTGCTTATCAATAATTGCAATCGAATAGTATCGTCACTGCATTGCTGCTCACGGTCTGTAGCCTGTACTAATTATGTCATCATCCGGACGCATTACTTGCCTTATATACTTGTATTTATTAAGATCCCAGGGCCGCTAAGGGTAGGTTGATTGAGTAGTGTTAGTATTTACTACTATACGATAGTAGACAGACACGTCGAATAGAAATACAAATAGGTAATATATTAGAACAAAAGTTTTATATCATTTGATATATTTTGTTTGGATCATAGAAACAAAACAATCAATACATCAACACTATTTACTACCGGTACAACTCGAATTGCACCTTGGACTCATCAACAACATTACAACAATAAACAGACATAAATTAGTTTTATGTCACATATATCGATTAGCCAAACGGCGCCTGGACCAGTGTCAAGTGATGAGCCCTCATCACAATGGGCAACGTTGGCCCAACAAATGATCGTCGATGTTTGCCGCCATTACAGCGAATATGAAAAAACATCTACAATGACGGCCGATCATAGAAATTTAGGCCATAAACTATTGTGATTGCCTCTACTCGCCCAACGCTGCCGATTGTGAAGAGGGCCCCCATATCATAATGGTAGGAAACTTTACGTTTGGAACGCGATCAAATTGTAGAAGAATGACTAGATATGTGGCATAACTAGACATTCATGCCGCATGACATGCGTATAGTCATGCGTGCGCGATGGCATTGCCGTGAGTGATGTCAAAGTATGGAACTTATTTAGTCGATGCATCAGGATTGTTAAAGTTCTGATGCCGCTTTGAATTTTCACACTTATGGAAATTGTTACGCTTAGATCTATTTCTTTATCTATAACTAATTTAAATTTTCACTAATGTTGGAGACCTGTATAAAGAACCTAAATTGGATGCGTAAAAGTACATTACGAGTACGAAAACAACAGCATATTATGGTATCCATTCTAAAAAAATCATCAAAACTTTCCACTACAAAACGTATTAACACAAACATTGTGTAAGTTTATTTCAGGAATTAGATTAATCCATACTAATATTATAAATGCGAAAGTAACTCTGTCTGTCTGTCTGTTAACTCCTGTTAACGCCTTAACTACTGAACCAATTTGCATGAAATTTGGTATAGAGATATTTTGATACCCGAGAAAGGACATAGGCTACTTTTTATCCCGGGAAATAGGATAGGTTTTATCCCGGAAATCCCACGGGAACGGGAACTATGCGGGTTTTTCTTTGACTGCGCGGGCGAAGCTGCGGGTGGAAAGCTAGTTTAATATAATATAACAAATGCATAAATCCTACTAATATTATAAACGCGAAAGTTTGTGAGGATGGATGTTAGTTATTCTTTCACATAAAAACTACTAAACCGATTACAATGAAATGTGTTAGGTATCTGAAGACCCAGAATAAGATATAATAGGCTGCTTTTTATCCCGGAAATCTCACACGAACGGCAACTATGTGGGTTTTTCTTTGAAACGCGGGCGAAGCCGCGAGCGGAAATCTAGTTAACACATAAAAAGATTACAAAGTATTATCAATAACAAATAACAATGGGAGGTGTGCGCAGTGCGTTAATGACCAATGTTTGGCAAATTATCAAGTCAACGGGCGGTCTGAATTATTAGGGCTGCCAAAAACCACGTGCAACATTGCGAAGATTTCCCGCAATTCGTGAATTATGCAACATTTAGAAATTAAAGATTCTAACGGATTTTAAATGCGATTTATTCTATTATATTATAGGGGAGTTACCCCTTGACTTACACAATGCTGGTTCTTATTAATGTGAATATGTATCTATATTTGAAAGTGATAATTATAATGGATAAAAGTAGTCATATACCTATAAATAGAAATAGCACAACAGTTCAAAGCTCTTTACTAATTTGAATTTTTAAAACGTTTTCCATGCTAACGAATTTCGATTTATAATAAAATCTATTTATAGAATCCTTTTAGTATTCGTAACTACTGTTGTGGTTATGGATGCAATGAAACTTTTTTTTTCTCCGAACAAGAGGCTTGATGACAATATTTTTGTATCATAAGCAATAGGTAAGATTAACGAGAATTTTTTTTTACTTTAACAAAGATTTTCGAGCCATAAGTTGTTCTGAATACCACATATAAAAGTACATGCGAGTAATCATGAGTTAAATATAGCAATGTTTTATTTACTTTGGCAGCCCTAGCTTGTGAATTTTGCAAATGTGTTTGCAATGCCAAATTATTGTGCAAGGATTGAGACTGTTTATTTTGAAATGTCTTTCGATACTGAATGATATTACTATCGATTAGGTATTTCATAGTGAACTATTTGACTAGGTATTTAATTATTATTACTTAGTACAAATAACAAATCTAGATTAGGATTGTTGTAGTTCTGTTTGCTAAACCAAAGTCTTTTAAAGGTTTTGTTAATGTAGGTACCACAATAAGTTTTAACTCTAAGTATATCGTTGTTGTTTTGTAAAGCAATGCGAGATGTTATTACATCCCCATTTAATAGTTATATTGCCCTACTTTTGCCACTATATTGCCCACAACTTAATTCATAATTCCGTTCACACAGAAAAAAAATAAACAGATCACGTTAAATCGATGTATAGAACCAAGTCCAAATATTCTTTCCAAAAACGATGCAGTTAAAAATAAACACAAAACTGTTAACATTTGGATACCACAAAAAACCAGACAGCATTCTGTATCCAAAAACAGTGCTGATATAAATAGCTTGAGCCCTTTAGCTCGCTATATATCTACATATAAAATTATGTGTAGTAATGTGTACCACAGAAGGACAAACAAGTCGACTTGAATACTAACTCAGCTATAAATGGATACTTGGACAAACGTGCTGTGCGTAATGTACTGATTTAACTTGCCAAGTAAAACGCATATAAAAAGTATAAAGTATATAACATATATGACAGCATTTGTGGTGGATAGTGCTTCCTTCACAATCCTACTAAAGTTAGCTACCTAGTTTAATATTATAAACGCCAGAGTTTGTAAGAATGTTTTACACGCGAAAAGAGCATCATCCATTTAGTATTGTTTATCATAAATATTAAGACCTTCTCGTACGCATTTAAGTGTTTCTTGTACTAAGGTATCGCAATGATACATAGGTACCTAATAATTAATAATTACTACATCGTTTAGTTTATGAACTAAACGATGTAGTACTTTTTAACTATTGTAATGTTACAACAGAGAATTGTTCATTGCATATTTCATTGCTATGCTCCTCGGAGACCCGTGACTCGTGGGGACATATATAGGCTGATGATGATACGTTCCATTGAACGCATGTGAGACGTTAGATAAGTCATACGGTCTACCAGAGAAGTTTACCGTACAGGTATACCTGCGCAGGTCAACCGAACATAGGTGGGATCAAAAAACTGGACAGGTCTATTCCCACATATGTTTCGGTATACCTATGCACGCATACCTGTACAGGTATACCTACGTAGGTATACCTGTACAGGTAGACAATTCAAGGTATACCGTAGCGTGTGTGGCAAACATTATAGAGAAGGAATTTCGATCATAGAGCAACTACTAAAACGTAGTACTTAATACTTGCTATACCTAGTAGTGTATATTTACTAGCATAGTACCATAGTAATTCAAACTGGTTGCTAAATACATAGGCTTTCTCAACTTGTTATTAATCGAAACCAATTCAAAACGCGAGTCTCAAAACCTGTTCACCTTATATTTAAATGACTTTAGTATCAATAATTTTAGAAAGTTACATTATTTCGAAGACTAACTTTTATTTTGTTTTTGATTTTATTGTTGTGAGGAAAATCAATATGTAAAATATACGCGGATATTCTTATTTATAAAGTGGAAAAATTAATTGTTATTTAATTGTATAGGTACATAAATCATTGAAATTTATAAATTTAAGAGCCAATTAACCTATTTTTAAATTTCTTTCATCTGTTTTGGTGTTTAATAATTAACTATAAGGTTGTTGAAACTGATAATTTGCTACGCTTTTAAAAACTTGAGACGAAAAACAAACTTTACGAATCTTATTTTAGAACTGCACATATCTTTATTTAGCACTAGCTTTCCGCCTGCGGCCTCGCCCGCGTTTTCAAAGAAAAACCCGCATAGTACCCGTTCCCGTGGGATTTCCGGGATAAAACCTAGCCTATGTTGCTCAGTGAAGATGCAGCTTTCTAATGGTGAAAGAATTTTTGAAATCAGTCCAGTAGTTTATGCGTGAAAACCATACATACATACATAATTACAAACCTTTCCTCTTTATAATATTAGTATAGATAGTATAGATATACTAACAAAGCAGGAACCTATGAAAATCTTAAACAAGGTATATGATCTTAAATATCCATTGTTAATTAGCAAGACTTTAATTAAGAGTTAATTGAAGAGTGCTGAGTTTGCATCTTTTGTTAGAGATTGAAGTTTTCCAAGTAATTTTAAGAGTGTTTTCTTATTGTCTATTCATCAAATCGAATAAGATGTTTTTATGAGTCTTATAATTAAGTTGTATATCTATATATATATATGTATATGTTTGTAGCTACATAGATCTTTCTAACAAATAAAATATTAATTTCATTTATATTTTTGTGGTTCATTAAAGAACAAAAAGAGCGTAAGTGCCGAGCACACGTGTCAGAAGTGAAACTTCTTTGGCAACATTCAAAGGTATTTAACAAAATCGTCGCCTTGATCCATGACGTGACGGTATTGTCATGACGCGCCCTTAAAATTTGACTCTCAACGCGCCTAAAGAAGTTTCAATTTAAAAATTTAAGGGTCGATTTTTTAATCGTTGGTTAAAATTTATCCGTCCAATAAAGTATTACACGAACATTTTAAAATGTTACCTGTATACTGTCAAATACGGACAAATATAATATATTTTTGAAATGGTAGTTTAATACGTTATTCGATGAATAAGTTTTAACCAAGGATTGAAAAATCAGCCCTAAATGCATTACAATAATGTTTATAGATCGTTACAAAGAACTCTCATTATACTTTAAAAATAACTTCTTTTGCATTGAGTTCTTTATTCATAAAGCTCTTGTTTATTAATGAGACGTTATCTGACCTCAGTACCCCACCGAGTGATTATAAATAGAACATACTGATAAGTGATAAATACTGAGAATGTTGTCAAACAAATGTTATGTAAATACTATTTAATGTTATTTGGAACAGTAATGTCAATATTACTTATTATACTGTAATTTTATCATAGATTTCAGTATGTAATATATTGTTGTATCAAAAGGGGTTTCAAGTGGGTAGTTTTTATTGATGATTATTGATTTTCTGCGACCATCAAATGTGCTATTTTTCATATAAATCTGTCTAGTTGTTTCTGGGTAATAGAGCAACATACACACATGAAATGTACTACGTTGCAATAATACAAGTATAGTAATTCAAGTATATGTAGGGCGTATCATTAATACCTGTGCCAAATAAGGAAACAACTCCATAATATAAATCTTACTCCAATCAAAAAATACCTACACATTACTAATTAATACCTACCTACATATCTAAATAAACAATCCGTCGATATTCCTAACCTCATTAACAAAAACCCACAACCAAGAATAATATAAATAAACCAATGGCCCAGTGAAATTGGGTCATCTTAATATTTGTAAACAAAACATAAGATGAAAAGATATGTCACGGTGCCAGACGGCCTAGCATGCGCGCCACGTCATTTCGCGAGAGACAATATCTATCAAACTCGATAAAAATTCGGGTATATGTTACATTTTGTAGATATAATTAGAGGAAGGAAAGCCTGGAAGAGATCACTTATAACTTATAAGTGATAAGGCCGCCAAATGAGTTGTGCTCTTCTTTTTTTGTAAGTAGTTGTAAGTTTTTCTTTATATACAACTGTATAAAAGTGTAAATAAATAAATAAAAATAAGTCAATTTTTTATGATATAGTCAGGCAAATGAGCAGACACGCATTACCTGGTGGTAAGCAAATTGCGGCGCCCATAGACGACCATAACAGATGTTACGTGTTTTGCCTACCAGATAAGTTTGTGATCGTCTCTTTCTCGTTTTTTGATATGACGTCGAGTACGTCAGTATTTGCCGCCAAGCTTGATAGCATATAAGCAAGGCGATATAGAGATATACATAAACGATCAATACGCGACAAAACAGGCCGAGAAAATTTTGTTGTGGCGCGCATGCCAGACCGGCAGAAGATTATGATTTCAACGATAAATATGCCAGACTGCGCCGTGCTTCTGGCAAGCAGTATTTACTTCTTATGTCTGGCGAAAAGCAGTAATTAAATTATGTCTGGCACTCAGTTGCATCTTACGATGTTACGGAATATTACATGATTTTTAAATTATAAGCTAAAAATACGATTGCTGCCAAACTTTTTCTTTCCAATTACAAAACAGAATGTCACGCTTAAAATAAATTTGTTTTTAAATTTGGCTTTCTTTATTTATTATCAGTACGTATGGTGACGCTGATATTTTTGATTTTATGCAATGATTCATCTAATTAAGTTATACATATTTGTAAATGAAAAATATAAAAATTCTAACTATAGTATATGTATTTTCAGAGGTTATTCATACATTCTAGGTTATTTTACTCAAACAAAATTATTATGGAGTTTTTGAAATCGTCTTTTAATCGCTCTTTCTTCAACAAAAGTAGGTATCACGATATTTATTTATTATTTTATTATCATATACAGAAGTCTTTTCCTAGTTTATTCAAGTAATTTTGTCCATTAACATACCTATGTCTTGTCTACAAATAACTAATAGAAAGAGTACTTATATCATGTGCTAATGTGCAATGGACGTAAATAATTGTCGCTAATAATGCAACGACCTTGTACCGACTACGACTGGGACTAGTTTGTAAGTTATATACAATTGTTATAAAGCTTTGCAAATTCTCTGTTTAGAGTAGTATATAATGTGTATGTGTCATCCTACCAAATTGTATTAGATAGTACGGTCTACAGCGAAAGCAAACTAAGTGTTAATAAAATATGTTCTCATGGAAATAGACACATAACTACGAGTATATTGTTTATGTTTTATTGAATGTTTTTATTTATTTTATTTATTTATGTATTTAAATTCTTTGTTGAATAACATAGTTTTTAAATTGGATGGTTAATATTTATTCACCTACGCTGCTGACCGTACTCTAAAACGACAGTAAAATTGTTTAATAGTAGAAGGATACATGATAGTTAGGATGGCAAATATCGATTTTCATATACCGCATAATTCCTGAAATTTTAAACAACGATAGCATGAAATTTTGAATAGCAGATCATAGTCACAACTCAATGTGTAGGTACCTACCTAAACAGTTAGAACATTGTATACTTCTCTACAAATAAATAAACAGAACTTAGGTAAATATTTGAATGAACACTAACGAGCAATCAATACTACGCATATAATAATTCGGGTTATTGGAAAATTACTCAATTGGAAGTATATAAACTGAAGATAAGATTCCCTTTGTCTAGACGAGTTCATGGCCCTGAGGATGTTGACACCGATTCGGTTCCATTGAGAAAAACTATTTTCTCTTATAGGTTTTCATTATACACTAAAATGTGATCACTTTAGTTGGTACATCAAATGTAGAGACATAAAATAATAAACATGTTAAAGTAAGCTAAATTTATTACAACTATAATAAACGATTGTGAGAGGAAAATGTGAATAAAAAATTTTTTTTTTAAGAAAAAATATTAGGCGGTACAAAGTTCATTATTAAAAATAAGATATAAAGTAAAAACCCTATAAAATAGTGTCAAATACAAACGATAACCTTTAATTCCCGCAATATTTAAATTTAAACGCATTTGCTATTAAAAACATTGATAGTTTGTTTTCCTCTCAATCTTAATAATATTTATATCAAATTAATAATTATTAAATTAGTATACATCTTGTTTATATTTAACTTAGATAATACGTGCAATATAATATTTAATCTTTGAACGTCAAAAACACGCCTCTATGACGATTGCTGCGATAATTATTTCTATTTTCATAACATTATGTACACATAACTAATTACCTACTAAAAGTTTTGTAACTATCTCTATTGATATCTAAAATTTACACACTGTACTTTGTGTTTCAATTACTAATTACTGTAAAGTACAGACATGCCTCCTTTCCAAGAATTAAACAATAAACATTTCTTATATATGAATTTAATCTATAAATACAAAAGTTGGTCTTTCTTATTTATTAAATCTTAATTTTTGACCTTGCCAAATCTATGTGCAACATAACGACACGGTTTTATGTGCCTTACTGCCACACTCAGAAAGATTCATTAAATTAGTCCTAATGAGTAATTAACTAATTATCATTAAATCTGCTAATTGACGCTACATCCCAGAGACAAAATTTAAGGGTTCATTATTTAATGACAACTTTAAGTATCCATTGACAACGGACCAGTGGGCGGGGCTTAAAAAACATGGCTACGTATTGTGTGCAACAAAAGAATTAACCATAAGTTTACATTGAATTAGTGTCATCAATTTTAATTATTTATGTTTTCTATAAATGAATTTTTTCAATTTGTTGGATCATGAATGGATTAATGAATCCTCATTAATATCATTATGTTTTTTCACAGCATCCTTCTTTAAACTCCGATTTACTAGACGCTGATGTCGTGCCTATATATTTTTTTTAGCTTTATTTGATAAAAAAGAGCAAAGTAGCGTAATGTCAGCAGCAACATTATTTCCGGAGCAAATGGTAATCCTCTTTTCGTTGGTTTCCTTAGGTCGGGTGCCAGCAAAGGCAATATAACATTTTTTACAGAATCTGGTGTGAATCTATATCGTGCATGGAATTCCTGAAGAGAGTATTTTGTGAAGGGATCAGATTATCTCGTAAATACCGCCTCGGCCCGACTTCTCTATTCCTTCTGGCATAGTCCACAAAGTTAATAAAGTCTATGAGATCAGACATCTTTACCAATCTTTAATATTGAAAAAACTTTTAATTAATGCTAATGTGATTTTTTTACCTATTAAAAATAAAAATATAACCTCAAGTCCGCAAACGCAAATGTCAAAATCAACCATTAAAAAGTTAAGTAAAGGTTTTGCTGTACTTAACTTTAATTGTCATTAAGGGACGGTAATGAACCGTTAACTGTCTCTGAGAGCGAACTTTTTTAAATCTGTACTAAGGAACGACTTAAGTAACCATTAAACGTCTCTGAGTGTGGCAGTTAGTATTGTTAAATTTAAACTTGATCCGCTTAAAACACAAAACTATTAATATTAATTTGATTTAAATACTACAGTCTGTTACAGTACACACTTGCAATAAAGATAAACCTTTCACAATATTTTGACAATAGCACAAAATACTTAATTGTTTCTAGCTAACGCTAACACTAGTTATAAAAGAGCATTGACATAGAAAAGTATCTTGTAATAAAGTTTTCTAGTTTCTCTAGCAACAAACAGGCTCCAGAATTATTTATTAGTCTGAACACGAATTCCTTGTAAAATATTAGAGTTCGGGGTAAACTTATAACATAAAAGTGTCATGTAAAGAATACTTTTACCCTTACACAAAGAAAATAAGAAGCTTTGACAAAATTGCTGAAATAATATTAGTGTAGACTGTAGACCTTCATAATGAGAAAGGATAGACCCAGAGCAACTGTATTCATTTATTTATTGTACTCTTGCATAGCTACATAAATAAATCTTATTACTAACTAGCTGTGCCACGCGGTTTCACCCGCATCCCTTCGCTCCTGTTGGTCTTAGGGTGATGATATATAGCCTAAAACCTTCCTCGATAAATGGGCTATATAACACCGAAAGAATTTTTCGGAGCCAATAGTTCCTGAGATTAGCGCGTTCAAACAAATAAATAAACTCTTCAGCTTTATAAAATATTATATATATATAAAAATATAATAATAATATTATATATAGTATAGATAGCAACTAAAGAAGTATAGTTTATTATGTAGCATTATCAATTAGTAGCATCTCTTTCAGGCAACTAAGCAACAATAACCATCTGAATGAAATAAAAATAAATCTATCTACATTTTCAAGGATAATTATATCCCGAATATTCTTAGTATCTGTCTACCTACTGAACATTCCAGATACTATAGTATCCTTCTACTCGCTGAAGAACTATTAAACCACTTCTACCAACTATTACGCGTCTAAAATCAAACATATTTATTTCTTGCAACACTTGAACACGATAAAAGACCATTTCAATTGAGCTATATATTCACAAGAAGTACTTCTGATAGTGGATAAGGTGATTAACCCGACCTGATAACAATATGCGATAAGATAGTAAATATTTTCCGTTTCAATTGGAATGACGCGTATCCATATTATTGATTCATTTCATGGCTGATAAATTAATTACGATGCAAAATGCAAAAAACAAACTGAGTACAAAGGTTAATAATCGTTGGATTACCTATTTATAAAAAAGATAGTGTGTGCCGAGCACACGTATCAGAAGTGAAACTTCTTTGGCAGGATTCAAAGATACCAAAATCGTCGCCTTACTCCATGACGTGACGGCATTGCCATGACGCGACCTTGAAATTTTACTCTCAACCCGCCGAAAGAAGTTTCACTTTAATAAATAAAATGCTGGGAGCTCTCAAGTCCTAAAACATCGTTAAAAAATTGAGGCAACCAAATTATCTTAAATAGGATTTCGTTCTCAACATTTCAATTTTCCGAAAGAAATATTGGAAAACAAATTTTGCTACGACTTTTACAAATTCATGCATAATTTATTAACACTATAGAGTACTTTGAAAGTCAAATCTTTTAAATAACAATAACAAAATACGTAATAAACTCAAATATTGAATCAAATACACCTCTAACTACATTTACAATAACATCTATTTCAGTGAAAACAATATTTATACAGGGTGTAAACGTTAAGTGTGCACAGGCGATTATTCCGTAATTATTCCGTGTTTGATGTAAATTTTTGGATATTTCCCGTTTTATTTTTAAAAAGTTATTATTCTCATTTTACTCATTAACTAAAGGGCTTTCGATACCAGTTTAAAGTTTTTTGATATCTGCAATAGTTACGGTATAATTGCCTGTGCACACTTAACGATTACACCCTGTATAAGATAGGAAGAAATGTTAAAAAGTTGAAAAAGTTATAACATCACCACTACTCGAACGGTGAAGGAAAACATCGTGAGGAAACCGACATGTCGAAGAATCAAAAGTTCGACGACATGTGTCATCCGCCAACCCGCACTTGGCCAGCGTGGTGGATTATGGCCTGTACCCTCATAGGAGGCCCGTGTCCCAGCAGTGGGAACGTATATGGGCTGTTGTTGATGATGATGATGAGGTAGAAATGTCTTTAAATAATTAGATAAGAGCGTTCCGGGTTCTCAATAGTCTTAAAGTAGGTAAGTATATTTTTATAATCATTTTGTGATCTTTCAATATTAAAATCACATCTAAATAATATCTGATCTGATTGCTTGAAGGAACATGTTTTTTATAATCATATACATGATACAATCTTAAACTTTTCAAAATGCAATTCTGATTTGCATGATTACGTAGTTACATTTATAAATAAAATGTCGATAATCTTGGCTTATTTTTATATGTTATTTATATTATTTAATTTTAAAACATATTTCAAAACGCAAAAACATTTACTTGTTTATTATTATTAATTTAAACGTCTTTTAAACTTTATTCATTTAATTAATGATTTAAATTTTTGATCAAGGAAAACACTTTAATATATATCATTTACTATCATTGTGAGTCTTTATTGTAATTATGTGTTTTTATATTTCGATACATTATAAAAACATTTTCATTATAATATGAGAAAGGTCGTGGGACATTGACCTGAGTATGATATGTTGGAATTACTTGTGTAATAAAACATATCATATAATAAATGATGATTGTAATTTGTATGTATTTATCATATCTCCAATGTTATTTTTGTAATAAAATTACAAAGTTATTTGTTTTTGACGTGACAACGTCTTATAATTCGATAGAGCCGGCTGCACGCACGAAAAAACATGACTCATGCGGCGTTACCTCGCTCTGAGGCGTTCCATGTAAGGCTTGAAGTGCAAGCGAGAGCGCGGAACGAGCGACAAAGAAGCACAATCGGACGTTGTCACGTTCAACTATCGTAACAGACAACCAATTTTTTTTTCATTATTATTTGTATTAAAAATCGTATAGCATACCAGAAAATCTAGTAAGAGTATTGATCCATTGAAATGTTACATTTTTTAGCCCTAACCTTGCATTTTTTAGAGGACGCAATTTTGTTTTTTTGATGTGTAGGGGGGGTCAGTGTGAAGCTAAAACCAAGTTTGTGGGGTCGCCACCCTTGTCCCACGGCCGCCATCTTGAAAATAGCGGTTGAAATGGTTTTTACGATATATCTCTTAAACTATTTAACTGATAAAAAAATATCGTTAACATTATTTGTTGCAAATTAAATTCTCTACAACTTTGGTGTAGTAACTTTTAGTCGTAGAACTATAAATAAAAAAGTTATAAGCGAAAATGTTCAGAAATTAGAGCCATTTATATTTTTCAATAAAACTTTTTTTTATCATTTTACGAAGAAATGATATCAGACCATTTTTGTAGATTGTTTTTCGAGGAACAACTTTTATGTACAACATTTTTTCATAACGTCAATAACTAAGGTTTTACAGCGCTCTGAAGTGAGTACTATTTTTCAGTACTCTTAACTATACATATATTGGCTATTGGCTCTTTTCTCATACTCCAGAACAATAGAAGCACACTGCAGAACATTTCAGACCTGCTTTTCGACGTAAAAAAAAGTCGCGCTTCCAGACTCTACCTCCTGGGTGGTGGGGAAAAGATTCAATAATTAATTATTAGTGATATTGCAAAATTAATTATTAAAAATATTATAATAACAAAAAAAAACCATTACTGATGACAAATTATTATTAGTACACACATAATATAAGTATACTGTATAGTTCAGAGTACTGAAAATTAGTACTCACTTCGGAGCGCTGTAAAACCTTAGCTATTTAATTAATGAAAAAATGTTGTAAATAAAAGTTGTTCCTCGAAAAACAATCTACAAAAATGGTCAAATATCATTTCTACGTAAAATTATAAAAAAAAGTTTTATTTAGAAATATAAATATCTCTAATTTCTGAACATTTTCGCTTATAACTTTTTTATTTATAGTTCTACGACAAAAAGTTGCAGGATCAAAGTTGTAGAGTATTTAATTTGCAACAAATAATGTAAACAAATTTTTTTTATCAAATAAATAGTTTAAGAGATATATCGTAAAAACCATATCAACCGCTATTTTCAAGATGGCGGCCGTGGGACAAGGGTGGTGACCCCACAAACTTGGTGATAGCTTCACACTGACCACCCCTACACATCAAAAAAATAAAATTGCGTCCTCTAAAAAATGCAACCCCAAATGTAACTTTTCAATGGACCATATAATTCTTTTTCATTTATGTACATTTTGTAAAATTGACTCAATTTGAATCGAAGCACGGACGCTCACACTTGTAAACCGGTCATGTCTATATACAGTAATTGATCATTTGTATTAAAGGCAAAAAATTCATAAAAAATTTCAATCACGAACAATTTACAATTTAATTAAATTAGTAAATAAGTACTAAATTCATACATTTCGTTTACTATAATATTTAATAAATCAAGTTACCCTTTATATGTTTGCTAAATTTCATTGTAATGTAAATTTGCGTGAAAGAATAACAAACATACAGGTAAATTAGCTTGGAGAAATTTTTGCGTTTGTAGTAGTGTAGACCGGGAGATATTGACACAAAATTTCGAGTCATTTGTAACAGGATGGCGGTTCTACAGGGGTCTTAGTACGCAATGACAAAAAGAAAAACGATGGTGTGAACGCTGGTACCGGCGGCTTAGTCGCGTGGGCGTTAGTCGAACTCGTCGGAAAAATAGCGAAGTCAAACAATTTGTAACACAAAAATTTTAGAATTTACCGATAGCCCATAAAAAAGAAGTAGGCGATAGTGTCATGCCATACTTTTCCGGTGTGACTTACAGCCCGCCATACCGACGCGAATGTGTTGATTTAAAAAAAACAATTCAACCATTTGTAGGCTAACTTTTGCACAGGTAACCATCGTCGTGCAGCCATTTACGAAAATCTCCATGCAATACTTTTCGGTCGATTTCAAATGGTCGCCATACCGCCGAAAATCTGCAAATTTTTTTTTTTCGCCGAACCATTTGTACCACCCTAAATTTTTTTTTTCAACAACTCCTGAATGATTATAAATAGAAGTGTGATAATGCCATACCTGTGGGAGGTGGCGAATGTGTATAAGATTTTTTTTTATTGTAAGATTTTATTCGTATTTTGAACGATTAGTAACAGTATGGCACTAATTTTTCCTGTAAGTTTGAGGTTCAACGAATATAAATACAAAATTTCAAAGATCTAGGTGGTGGAAATCTTCACTTATATAAATTAATACTAAATTAATTTTTCAAGTATGGCAGCACTTTTTCCCCCTACTAGAAGTATGGTAAATATAATAATGGTCACATTTTATCAAATACTCTCCAAAAATCCAAATGCAATACTGGTACAAAAAGTTTGGCGAAAAAAAAAATTTTTGCAGATTTTCGGCGGTATGGCGACCATTTGGAATCGTCCGAAAAGTATGGCATGGCGATTTTCGTAAATGGCTGCACGACGATGGTTACCTGTGCAAAAGTTAGCCTGGTACAAATGGTTGAATTGTTTTTTTTTAAATCAACACATTCGCGTCGGTATGGCGGGCTGTAAGTCACACCGGAAAAGTATGGCATGACACTACCGCCTACTTCTTTTTTATGGGCTGTCGGTAAATTCTAAAATTTTTGTGTTACAAATCGTTTGACTTTCGCTATTTTTCCGACGAGTTCGACTAACGCCCACGCGACTAAGCCGCCGGTACCAGTGTTCACACCATCGTTTTTCTTTTTGTCATTGCGTACTAAGACCCCTGTAGAACCGCCATCCTGTTACAAATGACTCGAAATTTTGTGTCAATATCTCCCGGTCTATACGTAATAATTATAATTTTTGAATTTTATGTTCTAACGATACCAAACGTCTGCACGTGGCACCTGCGGACAGCGTAAACTGGTTTATTCTGGTTTTGTGCGTGTTTCCACTTTCCACTATCAAGTGACGATTTATTTATTTGTTTTGTTTCGTAATTATTATGGTCAAATATTAATTATGAAACAAATTATTATGGACACGATATTTTATTGTTTCACGGTAGTCGCCTTGTCGTTTGCTCAAGGACGTGAAATTGAATGATATATTTTTTTTATAAAGTCAAAACCATTTTCTTTCAAATAAAAACTTGTTTTTATTGAAAACAAAAGTGTTGCTAGGAATAAGTATAAAATTAAATAGTAATGTTAGGATATCGAAACATTTTTGTATAGGCCAGAACGATATAGTGGAAACGCGCTCTAAGATCTGAGTAATATACACACCACTACATATGCAAAAATTTCTCCAAGCTAATTTACCTGTACACATACATCCATCCTCACAAACTTTCGCATTTATAATATTAGTACGACTGTTAAATTTTCAATTAATATATTAATACAAACACCATTAGTTTTCAATTAAATTTAAACAGTATCTCTGTTGTTTTACAACAAATTTTTATCAACATCAATCAATCAAAAAAAAAAAAAAATATCATACACATTTTATTTAGGCTGACAGGCTGACAGCCCTACAATCCTACTTCCTTATCGATTTTATGTTAAATAATCAAAATATTCGATAAAACATTAGCTTCGACTTTGGCAAAAACTAGTTTTCGACCTTGTAACTCGATATAAAAAAAGCTGTCGTGAAAAGTATGTCAAGACATCAAAACATACACATACCTTAGATCATATTATCCTAATATATATATATATATATATATATATATATATATATATATATATCTAAAAGAAGTCTAATTGAATAAATAAATGTTTGAGTTTGAGTTTAATTTTTATGGCTCCGTACCGAAAGGATACAACGTGTCTCTATTACTGAGACTTCGCTGTCTGTCTGTCAGTCCGTCTGCCAACAGGCTGTATTCAAAATATACACAGCAAAGACAAAAACAAAATGTAAAAATACTACTATATTTACAGTGCAGATATTGAGATTCAAATTACAGTAGGTAGCATTGGTTTTAAAAAATAAAAACTATTTTCAGTATTTGTGTTTGGTACAGGGTTTGTATGAAACATAATATTTTAAAGTGTGCAGAAATATGATTTATTGATATAAAAAACCATCATCGCATGGACTCTATATTATAGAGTATCATCTTATATTCTTTAACAACTTGCAACGTACTATATGCAATTTTTAGTGAGTTGCATAGTTTCAACAAAATATTCTTATATGTAGTTAGTAATATTTTTCTACCTTCATTAATTTGACAAACAAAATATAACACTATTTAAACGAGTATTTACGACGTACAATACGCCAAAACACATTACATCCAAAATGGTAATAAGAATACAAAATACTAATCACGTCTGTTTTAATTTCACGAAGCCCTTGAGACAGGTAACAAAAATCTAAAACTATATATTTATTAAAACAATATAGTTAGTTTATGTGTAATAACGTTAAGAGTGACCTACGTGTCACAAGAAATGGTAAAATATAAAATACCTAACTAGCTTTTCGCGCCCAGCTTCGTCTGCTTTCTTTAAAATCTTCTCCAAGAACCACTCTATCAAAAAAAATAAAAACTCATCAAAATCCGGTGCGATCTAAGCATACATAGAGACAGACAACGACTTTGTTTTATATTCTAGTGATATAAAGTTTAGATGCAATAAAGTGACCTACATGTGCGTCCTTGAGGTATTTAGGGCAAGGGAACTTTAGGACGGGTGAGAGAACCGAGCCAAGGTCGATTGAAAGACGTTCTATATTGTCCCTGTACGCTAAAGTTTTGTAACTTGCACTCTATATAAGTGTACGAGCTGTGTGCCAATTTTAAAAGTAGATCAAGATGGTAAGGGATATTGAAGGTACCATTAGGTGTGATATATTTTTATTCCAGTTTCTTTATTTTTGGTTAGCCTCTACAGTGTCACCAATTAGTTTATTGAAAGGTCTAAAACGTGACAAACATATAACAACCAAGGTAAAATTGTGTTAGACATCAGCAAGGTCGTATTTAGACCGTAATTTTTAGGGTTAGGGAAAAACTGCGCCCTATTATGAAGACTTCGCTGTCTGCCTGTATCTTCGTCTGTCACCAGGTTGTCTCATCAACCATGATAGATAGAAAGTTAACATTTTAGAGATGATTTATTTCTGTGTGTTAAATGTATCCAATTTCGAAACAAGAAATACGCATATTGAAGTTCCAAATACAACTATCGAATAAAACATCATTAATAAGAATCGTGCCACTCATTATACTACTAACATTTCCTATGAGGTTCCCACGAGTGTGTGCCAGAAAATATCATAGAATTGACCTGGTTCATGTCTATAGTAAACAAAACGTGAAGTTCTTTGTAAAATATCTCTATTATTTTGTAGTGGGAGTTGATAATACTTAGCTGCATACTACACTGCGCGGTTTCCCGCCGCGGTTCACAGGCGGGACCACAGAACATAAAAAGAGGTTAGAATGGCAATAATTCGCCGTTCGTATAAGAACCGGTGTCGCCAAATCCGCCCCACCTTTCACCTCCACTACATTTGTACTCTAATAAATATGAAGCTTACGCACATATTTGCAATTTCGCTTAGAATTTTGCTTAGAATTGAAACTATTGAGTCTAGATGGCATAGAAATTACATTGCGTAGGTAGTAACGATCGCGATAGGATGACATTCTGATGTTAGTGCATATGCACTAACATCAACATTTGGAATTTTTTACAAATGCAATTTACCCCTTATCAGTAACTACTCAGTATTGTGTGCCTCAACTAATTTTATTTGACTGCATAATTAATAACGAAGTTGGTTTCAAAGTTGTACGCCAAATTAGGACTTTGTTTATGTTAGATCAACATTATCAAAAATCTGAATAAGGAATAAGTAGTATTTATTTATTTATACTTTATTGCTCTAAGATAACTTAAATATGAACTTAATCTAATTATAAGTTACTAGCTTACCGCCCGCGGCTTCGCCCGCTTTGTCTAAAACCTAAAAAATTATATACTAAAACCTTCCTCTTCAATCACTCTATCTATTAAAAAAAACCGCATCAAAATCCGTTGCGTAGTTTCAAAGATTTAAGCATACAAAGGGACATAGGGACATAGGGACAGAGAAAGCGACTTTGTTTTATACTATGTACTATGTAGTGAAAACAAATGGCGGTCTTATCGCTAAATAGCGATTTCTTCCAGACAACCGGAGCACGGAAGGAAATTAGTTAGAGTAGAGGAACAGGGCAGAGCATAAATATAAGTAGTAGTACATCTATAGTATATAAGTAGTATATTATAAGTAGTAGTACATCTCTTAAGACCAATATTTTCCTAATGTAATATAATTTTCATCGTTTTAATGTCACAAGATTACGTTATCAGTGTTTACTTTGACTGAAAGTTGCATGAATTCGCATTTTATCTTATCGCAACCTTCAAGACGATATAAATTAAATAATATAATTTTTATATAGTCCTAATTGGAGTAATCTCTAGTGTGATTATTGACCTAGGTCAGGTATTGGGGTCGATGTCACACTAAAAGATTCGTGTGTTTCCAACATGCAAGAAATCACGTAGACCTAACGTTGGAGAGAGGTCATTTGGTTTGTACCTACCTATTGTTTGATAAATTTATACTATGGTATGGTGTCCGATTTAAATCCGACACAATTCAGAACTGAGAATAAGAAATTGAAGTATAAAAACATGGTACATATAAAACTATTTCTAAAATAATATCTATTATTTGTTGCGAAGATTTCATTCATTCAATAAATATGAAGTAGTACCGTAGTCTGAAAGATTTATATAATTATAACAAATTGATATTTAACTATGTTTCATTAATCATTACTAGATATGAAAAATATAATAAAATTAAATATTTAGTATTAAAAAAACAGAGGCTGCTCAAAATTAATTAATCATTATCTATAATTCCATACTAAAGAATGACCTTAGAAAATATTTTAAATATTAAAACAGAATACAATATCGAACTTGGCTATGATTAAAAAGACCTACCCAAGTACATTATTTACTGAACAAATATTAGTACAAATATAAATATACTAAATACTTCCCCTATCAACACATACAAAGGAAGTGCACTCTAAATCTACAAAAAATCACATCCACTCATACAAAACTAAACTCAATTAGTATGGAATAAAGTCTATTTTCGCGTTAGACCACAAAGGGCAAAGGGCTTACGTGACCATGGCCACGGCAGTCGGCAACGAAATTACGATGTTAGCGTTTCGTCAATACGGAAGATGTGATTTAGTAAGATGATCTAACAATCGTTTGAAGAGGATATTGTGATATGTATAAAGAATTCAAATGAATGAATTTATTAACTAGCTGCATAGACACACGTTAAATTGTCCTATTTTCTCTGTTTTTTTCTATGCATAAGCACCTTCCTTCCTTGTACACTACTACAAAAAAAAATTACGCTTAGCAATATATTTGGCAATCATTTTTATAATATTATATAGTTATAATAAACTGAGAAAATTCTAGAAGTTACACTATAAATTGTCTGAGGTAAATATCAAAAATGATAATAAGAACAAGATTATAAGGACACAAATTAACATTTAAAAAGAAATTTAAAAATTCCTTTATAAGCAACCAAACAGGTTCTCTAAAGCATTTCGAAAATTTAAAACCGAGCTGTATTCCAGAATGCATAACATTAGTATGCAAATAAACAAACATAACTGGATATTGTTAATTCGCATACTGATGATGCAATGTTAATTAGGAAAAGAGTACAAGCTTACAAATCCGTTTTTATATGGTTCATATCGTGTACAAAATTATTTTTTAAATAAAATACTAAACTGATTTCAAATTGCCAGAACTATAGGTACGAAATTAAAATGGACCACAGGGATGGCCTTCAAAGAATCATAAAAATCGATTCATCCAGTCGTAAGTTCTGAGGTAACAATTACAAAAAAAATGCAGTCGAATTTAAAGCCTTCCTGTTTTGAGTCGGTTGAAAATGTAGAGAAAAAAACATAAGATGATATTTAAATTAGTAAGGCAAATACAAAAATAAATGCAGACATTGTCGCCGTTAAACAATTTATAATGAACTATGCTATCATAGTTCATTATAAATTGTTTAATAATCCTCTCCACGTGTCTCCCTTGATCCCAATTGTACAAGATTAATGTCATTAATCATTATATCATAAATAGGCTTATGCGATTTTCTGTCTGCATTAACGACGATAAATTTATATTCATATCTCTCTTTATCTATAATATTATCTTTATATTTTCCCTTATCCTTTAGGATGCTTTGACTAAAAGACGTGTAGTTAAATGTATACTAGAATTCCTATCACGGCTTTGATAGCTTCAACGTTTAGAGATAACCTCTTACAAATTCCAACCTTCTGTTACCTCTACTTCAAGTGTTGTTTTAGTAACAAAAAGTATTTAACTGTCACAGGAATAAGAGTCAAATTCATCCAAATCCAGTTTTCAATTTAGACGAAATTAGCCAACAAACAGACGGCTACTATAGCGAATTTATAATATAGTGATGCACAGTGTCAATAAAACAATCGAATGAAATTATCCCAATTACTCAATAACAGTTAATATTAAATACAAATAAAAATTGTAGCACAATGGAAAATCCTTAGTAATTTTCCATTGCAATGCTTTCTTTTGATACACGATTAAATTGATAAGTAATCGTGTTTATCAACTTAGAACACTTATGCCGCTAACAATTTACTAGAAACTTCCATATATTGAGGTTGTAGATTTATTGTTTGATGGAGAAAATTCTTCTCGCGTGGTTATTTATTTTTACAGTCGTCGTCGTTAGTACATTTACCAGGAATCGAAATGAAATGAACACATAAACTTGCAAAGTGCACCTATAATAGGCCTTAGGCAAGATTTAATTTTATATGACCACGTCACATTTGCAGTCTTCTTGGTACAGTGGTTATATGGTTATTAGCGTGAGTGTAGAACTGAGGGGTCCTGTGTTCGATTTCGGGAGGAAATTACTTGGTCTGGAAGGACACAGAAGCCTGATCACCTACTTCTCCGTAAAGATAAAGATAAAGCGGTGGTGACCACTTAACATCAGGTGGCCCACCTGCCCCTTTGCTTGCTCTGACATAAAAAAAAAGAAAATCGATCAGTGAAACAGATGTATCCATACACAGGACACATTTTCCACGTCACATTAATTATGGAGAAAGGGCGTTAAGGACGAATGGTTACTGAAATGTCAACAAAAGTAACAATTGAGTTGTCATAATTCATAGTTTGTTTGTACCGAAAAAACAAATATGCTGAAGTAAAACAGGTTAATGAAAGGGAACTCAAACTAGAACTTGTCAGGTAAAGGAGAATGGCGAAACTGGGCCTAACTGTTACAGAAATCATAATATATTTAAAATTCATTATGTTAATTTTAATAATTATTTGTAAAATATTGACTTCTGATTCTATGGGAAAACAAATCTTTGAAAAAAAAGATAAATCGTTCACTACCGGTCTTATCAAGCAGAGATGTCAGTGTTGTCAGGAGTAAAATAGTCAAATATATAGATTAATACGAATGAATGTTTATTTTTCATTTTTAGTTTTATTGAATTCAAATGCTATAAAAATCAGAAGCAAAACTTAACTTTTTTTAACAAACATCTTAATTTATTTAGGTCATTCTATAAAATAAAAACATATTTTACTTAATCAATAATAATTAAAACTTTTTTTATTTAGGTAGCTGGCCATTAATAAATGTCAAATTATTAATCATAATTGTGTCAGTGATGAGTGATTTGCAAGAAGCTTATATCTAATACACTGGAGATTGCACTATGACCATTAACTTGTCACAAGAAAATATAACCTTGAATGACGTCAGTGTTGTTTTTTGTCTCTTTCTGTGGGTGACCACACTGGTTTGTATATTCAGGATTTTTCGAAATAGAAAAAACTAAAAATCATGGTCCATAAATAATAACGACATATATTTTTAACAGTATTTATATTATAATATTACTGGTCAACTTACATGAATAATTATCATCTTTATAGGTACATACCATTTTAATTGGTAGAGAATGATAGTTTTAAATAACGCTTGATAACTTTTGATCTCATACTACGATTTTTTAATTAAAATGAGTGCTACATACATTAAAACATCGTTTTGGTTACTCAAGCTTCAGTCTAAAACTTTTCAATATTCCAAAGGGAGAGTTGCATCGCTAGTGTTGATGTGTGGTAACGTATTACAGTTCTCAGAAATTCGTATGTCTTTCAGGAGCTGTACTTACGTACGCACGTTCGCTAGTTCATCACTGTAATATAGGTGATCAGATGCGAAATAATACATTCAATATTTAATATCCACATTATTTATTATACTAATGTACTGTAATATAATTTAACTCGCTTATCTTTAAATAAATCAACAAGAACAAAGTATACATTATTATAAATCTACAATCTTTCTTTTTTACAGTATTTACAAAGAATTACTGGTAGAGGCATCTTTATACAGACTATTACATACATAATTATCATCATTGTACATACAATTTATTTTGAAATGGTGTTCTAAATGTTCATCATAATTTTGGTAACTATTACAATATTTTCTCTTCGCTATCCGTAAAAACTCGTCATCATGGTTACCTTACTTGTTAAATTGGTTTATTGAAAAATGATGAAATTATTAGGAAAAGAAGATAGATAGAAGATATTTAGCATGATTGATTACTAAAATGATGATAAAATTGACGATTTTTGCCATGAAAATGATTCTAAACAGGTAAATGCATGAGTATTGAGGAATATTGTAAATAGCGTAAATATACACTTGCCTGTGAAATTTTATGCCAGAATTTGGTGTCCAAAAACTTCTGCAATTTTTCACAATGCAATACATTATTTATATTCGGAAAATATTTATTAAATACGCAACAATATTAACTTAAATATTCGAAGCGACGCAATTTTTTTGACACTTATGCCATATTGTCAAAGTGAGAGTTGCTACAATTTTATTATGGTAACTACCCATAATCAGGGAGTATCGCTTTTTAATAATTGGTTCAGACACTTATTTTATTTAGCATAAATAATAATTGTCTCATCCAACAATGCTTCTGAATGACGTTGTTGGCAATTTATCAACAAACTCATGTACAAAAACTAACCTTTTGCACAGAATATTACAGCATACATAGTAGCCTTGGGAAAACTTCGTATTAACAGTGGCAATACCAAGTTAGGTGTGAAAGTGATAAAACACAACAACTGGGCAATATTTTCTTGTTACACGTCAAATGTTCATACCGAAATCTCCAGTGTATAAGATATAAGCTTCTTGGTGATTTGTTATGTTTGTTGTTTGACTTTTGAGTGAAGTTTTAGTAACGTTTTATTCAAAATTTCCTTAATCGTCTATTTTTACTCTAAAGATATTATTTGAATTGATTAGTCTTTATGAAAGCGAATCCTGATTCATCCATTTATAAAGATATAAGAAATGTACCTACCTAGTGATTGTTGATGTTTTGGTAAGTTAAAATGTGTGTTGAATAATATGTGTTGGATCCAATATTTCTATTACCTGACTGTTCTACTGTTACACTATTATTAGCTAGACAATTTAGATAGAAAATAAACTTACCTGGACCTAGAAAAATGCAATGCTATTCATTTAACTCAAGCAAACTAACTTTTATTTTTGTTACTTTACACCCCAATATCTCTGCTCTCCCATAGAACAGATCTATAATTATTATATTCATAGAATTTGTATATTTTTATCTATTTAGATAAGATAAGATAAGATAGCCTTTTATTTCAGATCAAACTTAAGTCTAATACATACATAATATAATGAAAATGAAACAATTGCAAAAACTAACAAACTATTCACTATTTTAATTATTTTAATATTTGGTGTTTCTTTATTTTCTGAAGATCTGTTTGCCAATCGGCAAAGGCCTCCTCCAACATTTTTATTATCTATTTAATCCCCCATAAATCATAAGTGTAACGATCAGGCCCAGAGTCCTATGGGAGTTTGCCATTCTCCTTTACAATTTTAGAAGGAAAGTCGTTTGATAAAATGTTAGAAACCCTTATTCTTTTTAAATGTAGCCGAAATTTTGCTTTACAGATTTGCAATCTGGTAGTGACATTCCCGTTAAAATTTGTTCAGCAGTTACTGAGTTTATTGTAGTTTTACCGCAATCAAGAAAATTTCTAAGTTTCTCTTTAGTTTCTCATACATTGTAGCAGAGCGTAATAAATACTATAAATAAGTTTTTTACTGTTCACTATTTGAAGAGATACAGTTAAAGCCTTCTGTTTGCGGATTTAATCGAGATAACTCTACGTTGATATAGTACAGTCCCCAATTGAAATAAAATTCATTTCCGTGGGACTCACC
>CAJQZM010031107.1:0-15380 GCA_907164665.1 Colias nastes | reverse complement strand
TCCATTGGCTGTAAATCCACTTTACCAATAATTATTTTGTCCGTTGATTCCCTCGTGTGAAATAAAGTTTTTCCTGAAACATTCAACTCACAATTTTCTCCATATAATATATTAGTATACTTAGTCCACAAAGTTTCTCTATGATTATTACACTTAATTCCAACTTCAGTTGTCTTATTAAAATACATATAAATTGCTTTTGGGGATATCTCAAAAATTTCCTCCTTAGGACACTTTATTGCTACCATTTGACATTTTTCGCTATTCATTGTATTTAATATTTCAGATTCACAAGTATCTTTCGTCAAAATATTTCCTTTACAAATTAATTCATTTATTTCAATACAATCTTCAGCTTCATACATTTCTTCTTCATTGTAAGCTAAAGTAACCGTTCGCATAATAGGATAGGAACAGGATAGGTTATGTTGGATAATAGGTACAATTTTTCTTGTCCTAAACAAACTATTCTTAACTAATGGTATTTCTATTACAAAATATACTATTCCATCAATAATTTGACAATCTACAGTAATAAACTTTTCTAAATCATTAACATTTCTAGATATAACAATTTCACTTGGAATACTATTAATCGTATCTTCTAATAATTGAGATTGCAAAATACTATAATGATACATTTTATGTTCAGCAAACGTAATAGCTGTTGTTAATCTTTCACTTACATCTTGCAAAGTTTGAGCTTGCAATAACAAAGATATAGCAACCTTTTGTTGCGCTTTACTAGTTAACATAGATAACAATTGATTATTAATATCTTCCTGAATTAATGTAATATTTGCAATCTGCTTATTATATTCCTCTAAAGTTTCATCTGTTATCGATATTTGTTTATTATAAGCAATTCTTACAGTTTCTAAATCTCTCTGAATTATATCTAAATCATTTTGATCTAAATTACCAGTTATCGACTTAATAACACTTCCTAAACCATTAATTAATCCTCTTTTAATCCTATTCTTACTTTGAATATTTAAATGTTTACATATCTCTCTAACATGTTCTAATATAATATTAATTCTCTGATAAATATGATTAACATCATCTATCTTAGAATTTCTATAAGCATGGTTTACAGATTGTTGTATACTCTCTAAATTTAATACAATTGGTTTTATTTCTAACTTATGAATAATATACCACTTTCCTTCTAAAATTCGAGCAGGCTTCAATTCAACTATTATTACATTTTCTGAAGGTTCTAACTGCTTGAACTTGTATCCGAAAGTGAAGTAGATTCTGAAACAATTAGTTCCTCTACATGATATATTTTGCCATTACTTATTTTATATTTGTTATGAGGTTCAACGCTCAATATTTTATATGGACCTAAAAATCTTGACTTCGTCTTATGTCTGTCCGCCATAGAGTTTTTTAAATAAACTGTATCACCTATCTTAAATATTTTCGGGGGTTTAATTCTTTCATTCAATCTTTTATTCCTATCATGCTTTTGCTTCTTTAACAATTTATGAACATTTTGATTTAATTCTTTCGCAAAATCTCTATGCTGGGCAGTATATCTCTGTATAACTACTTTTAAATTATCAAAACTACGCAACTTAGGCTTTCTACCAAAATGCACTTCAAATGGCGTCATATTTATCGCACTATGCATTGTATTATTATAAGAATGTACAATAAAATTAATCTTTTGATTTTGGTCTAAATCTGATTCACGTTGTAAACGAAATAACTCTTGTATAGTACTATGTAAACGCTCAACATCCGAATTTGACTTATGATGTTGCGGTGACGTAGTATGATTAATAATATTATAAGTTTTAAAAAGTTCCGTGACAATCTCACTACAAAAAGATTGTTCACCATCATGCACTATCTTATTAGGTGCCCCTATAAATGCAAATATTTCATATAACACATCATATACTCTACTTTTATCTACTGGCTTAATAATAGCATATTTGGAAAACTTATCTATAATCGTAAGATACCATTGTCTTTCTAAAGACATAAAATCTATATGCCATACTGACATCGGTTCATGTGGAGTTTCTGTCTCCGAATACAATGTATTATTAGGATGTCTATTATACTTTTCCTTTCTACACAATTCGCAATTTAATATATACTTCTTAATATTTTTCCTCATATTCTCCCAATAATATTTTTCACGCAATTGTTTATACACAATTTCTATACCTGCATGTCTATTATTTAATAAGTGACATTCTTTAATTAAATTTAATTGTTCCTCTTTATTATCTATTTCTATTAATGATTTAGTATATCTAGTTGGCTTAAACTTACTATGATCAAAATACTTCCTATAAACTTCAGAAATTTTATAATACAATTCGTCATTTGGTATTATAAAAGCATATTTTTCTTTACTTAAATACTTTAACATATATCTTTTAATAACCTCTTCCTCATTACTAGGTGGAATATAAAAATACCACATACCTTTTTCAAACTTCGCGTTTTCGTATGGAGCACTTTCAAACACAACACGTCTGAGACGTTTAGGTGGGTAACTATCAATGATTGGAATACCTGTATCGCTGTCTTGTTGACAAGAGTGTATTGTATTACTCAACGACCCATTGTCTGAGCGACAAGAATTCGATTCAGTGGTTATCGCTGTATCATTATTACGCGGTGTACTGTCTAACGATAATTCCTCGCCACAATGCGCTGCTACAGAATCTATACTTGTGTGGTTTATTTGTATTCTACTTAATGCGTCAGCTACGTAATTTTCTTTACCCTTGACGTGCTCAATTTTATAATCATAGTCTTGTAATTTAAGTTTCCATCTAGTTAATCTTTGATTTGGTTCTTTTAATTTAGACAACCATATTAATGCTTTATGATCTGTTCTTAAGATAAATCTCCTACCGTAAATATAGGGTCTGAATTGATTAACAGCCCATATTATACCTAATAATTCTTTTTCCGTAGTGTTATACTTTCTTTCTGTTTCGCTTAAAACTCTCGACGCATACGCTATCGGATGATTTTCTTGACTTAATACTGCACCTAGAGCTATGTCCGATGCATCCGTTGTTAAAACAAACGTTTTATTAAAATCAGGGAATGCTAAAATTGGAGCATTCATTAATAAATGTTTACACGACTCGAATGCTTCTTTATACTTATTATTATTAATGTCAATAATCGCGTTCTTTTTAGTCGCATCCGTTAAAGGCTTAACTATCTTACTTAAATTAGGAATAAACTTTCTATAATAACCTATTAATCCTAAAAAACTTCTAACTTGTTTTAACGTTTTCGGAATCGGAAATTTCTTAATTGCCTCTATCTTTGACTGATTTGGCTTTAGTCCGTCTTTATTAAGAACATGACCTAAAAATTCGATTTCCTCCTCCATGAATACACATTTATTTTTATTTAACTTTAAATTAACCCTACGTAACGCTTCAAAAACTTGCTGCAACCTATTTATATGGTCTTGCTTATTTTTTGAATATATAATAATATCATCTAAATAAACTAAGCATATATTCCTACTTATTTCCGTTTTTAAAATATTGTTCATCATTCTTTGAAATGTCGCGGGAGCGTTCTTTAAACCAAAAGGCATTCGTAAAAATTCATAATGCCCATTAGGCGTACTAAATGCCGTTTTCTCAATAGAATCATTATCCATTAAAATTTGGTGATATCCCGAAGTTAAATCTAAAGTAGAGAAGTATTTATTCCCTTGTAACTTAGAAAATAACTCCTCAATATTTGGCAATGGAAATTTATCGGATTTTGTAATTTCATTTAACCTCCTATAGTCAATTACCATTCTCCATTTCTTAACGCCTGATTGATCGATTTTCTTAGGCACTATATGCACTGGGGATGACCATGGCGACTCGGAAGGTTGAATTATTTTTTCATTTAATAATTTAATAATTTGTTTATTAACTTCCTCTTGTTGTATTTGCGGTAAACGAAAAGGACGTTGGTAAATTGGTTCATTAGTAATTAAATTAATTTTATGCTTAATTGATGTAGTTGCGCTATTCGTTACATCTTCCGTAAATAAATCCTTATAAGTTTCGCATAAATTATTAATATCTGAATAATTTTCATTAGTCATATGATGAATTAAAATTTCACTACTTGGTAAAATTAATTTACGTTCTTTTAAATCTATTTTAGCATTAACTTGCTCAATCATATCTGTACCCATTAAAATATCATATTGATCGCTAAAATTAAACACATAGAACTTCATTGTTCCTTCACCCGTATCGAAGTACTTATACCAGAACGGAGTTTCGATTAAACCTACATGAGTTGACGTACCGTGAGATGTACGCACTGAAAATTTCTCAGGCTTATAGTAACTTTTAAAATATTTCGAAGCTTTTTCCGTCATAAAAGATCTTTGACTACCTGTATCTATTAACACTTTTAATTTTGGCTCATCCGTTTCAAAATACGGTAAATAAGACTTAACAAAATTAAATTCTATGGCCCTTTCTTTTGAGAGGCCTTTTTGTAAAAATTTGCTTCCTCTATATTATTAGTATGGAAAACTTCCTCTGCCACTAACCCTTTACCTAAATTCGTTTGACCTGGGCGTAATTGAGGCGCTGTCCTCATGGACACGTCTTCCGTTTCATTTACATTCCTATTAATCGGACGATATTGATTACGCTTGAAATAACTATTCTGTGGCTTATTAAACACATTATTTGGATTTGGCTTCCATGGGTATTTTTGATGAAAGTTATTGTTACCTTGATTATGATTATGATTATAATTGTTATTATTATAATTTATCCTTGGATTTTGTGGATAATTAGGATAACTATGCTTTTGATTTACAAAATTGGGTTTATATTGCGAGTACCCCTGCTGAACAATTCGCGGCGGCGGTAAAATACTCGAAAATTTTTGTTTAATATTGTCAAACCTACCCTCAGCTTCTAATTGTAAAATTCGGGCGGCCGTTTCCTCAAAACCACAGTTTGAAACGTAAATTTGATCATGATAAGGTAAACTATTCCTTAACGCATTTTGCGCGGTATTAATATACGGTTCCATCACTTCATCGACTAAAGTTTTCTCGCTATATTTATCTAGCAACTTACTTCTAATAAAAAATAACTTTTGTTTTAATTCAAAAATTAAATCCTTATAACTACCTTTTCTTTTAACATTCGATAATTCAATTAATAATGTATTAAACTCCCTATTATCTCCACATTCTTTTTTTAATGTTAATTCTATATTTTTCCATTTAAAGTCATGATCTACCATTGAGATAGTCATGGCAGCTTTTGATTCTAATTTGCTTAACAATAACATAACGTTTGGTGGTGTGTCCCCACCCGCGATTTGTAACCAATGTTTGGCACAGTTTATAAAATTGTACAGATTAAATGCGTCACCATCATATGTGGGAACGAACGATAACAAGGTTTTTGGATCCATATTGTCTATGACAGTTGGATTACTAGAGCAATTTGAATAACACAAATCACTAAGACTGCTCTCACTTTCAGAAGGAGAGTGATTCTCTCCAGTATCCCTATAGCTATATACAAAAGTCGGGGGTTTCAAGTGGAAAGGAATGGTGAAAGGATTATGCAACGGTACTTACAGCACAAATCCGATGATGACCTCCTTTTTCATATCTTCCCTCGAACTTGTATTTTCACTAATTTATTTTTGGGTTGCTTAACTTTCAACCTTGAAAGATTTCGTGAACTTTTTCGTAATAACGATGTAATTACTTTTATTCACTCGTTAAGACCCACGTTGGGCGCCAGTAAAAATAACTCGGTCAAGATTACTTTTAAAAAAAATAATTTATTTAAACAAATTATAATTTTTACTTAATCTATGACCTTAACTATAGAGAGCTGGTGCGAGAATGACGAGTTTACTTGTGAATTGCTTATATATCCGAGATATCCTCCTGCCTGGTGGTCCGGTGGTGGTCCGATACCGTATAACCATTAAATTAATATCCCTTTGTTTTATCAATTACGCATTGTCCACTAAATGGGCGTATTGTTCATGTTGATACGTTCCTTCTTGGATGTCCACGGTGTTATCATAATGAGTTCACTGGAATTTGCATAATGATCCTGTATCTTAGGTATTTGCCTTGTTTTGTTATTTATTTTAAAATTAAGTGTGGCCTTTTGCTTTGCTTTACTTGTGTATACAGCGGCGCGTGCCCGCAGCGCGACGTGCTGCACGCGCCGCTCAGCGCGCGCGAGCACCTGCAGCTGTACGCGGGGCTGCTGCGCGGCGCGGGCCCCCGGGACGACGTGGAGAGGTGAGTGTGTGTATATAGTGAAACTTTTAAAACAAAAAGGTAAAAAAAAAGTTTTTTTCTTTCAATTTAGTTTCGTTTGAAAGTTAAATGCATTTTTAGCAATTTCAAAATATTATAACGATAATTTTCGATGTGACCAAATACAGAATCTACAAACACCAAAACTCAATATTACCACGTGTTATTATGTCCAATTCACTATAGGTAGCAATTTGTCCTAAAACATTGACTTAGCAAAAAATGCCGTCCGATTTTCAATTTAATTAAAAAATTGCCCAGGCTCATTACAAAAAGTAAAAAATATATACCAAAAATAACAAAAAACCCCCTCCTAACTTCTATCCTTACCCCCAGCCTGCTCTCCGTACTATCTCTGGGCGCAATAAGCGACGAGCCCGCCTCCCGCCTGTCGGGCGGCACGCGGCGGCGCCTGTGCGTCGCGCTGGCCTTCCTCGGTGACCCGCCGCTTGTGACGCTGGACGAACCCACTTCAGGGGTGGACCCGCATGCTAGGAGGTATGTGGTTTGTTTTATATTTAGTGTTAGAATTCAAATGCTTTATAAATGAGAAATCATAAGAGACCTTTATTAATTTCCCTATTTTTAATTACAATGTTTAAATTGAATAAATTAATTAAATCATATTTAATTTTAATTTGCAAAATATGATACAATGGATTGTGTTAAAAGTATAGATTTTCAACATATTCTGATCATCAGAACTGTATAATATAGAGAACTATTTTTGTCGGATATGTTGAAGAAGATTTCGTCTACCACGCCAAACTGAAAAAATCACTAAGTTTTCGTTATAATTATTTATTTATGATTGAAAATTTAGCCCACCTTCTAGAATAAAATCTTACCTCTTTTATCTTTAAAACATGTTTTTTTTAACAATAAACAGAGAAATCTGGTCGATGATATTGAAGCTTCGAGAGAACAGAACAATTCTGCTCACAACTCACCATTTGGACGAAGCTGAACTGCTGAGTGACCAGATCGTCATTATGCACAAGGTATATATTAATCTTATAGTTTTCTTATTTCTACACAGATTATTAAATATTTGATATGGAGATTGGAAATATTATAATTCCACACTTAAATTGTCCTAATGTCATTCAGAATTTATCATACTTCACTAATTTCATTGTTATCTATAACTGCTAACAAAATTGAAAAACCAAGAGTTAAATAACTAATGAATAATAAAAAAGTAAGCGATTTAACTGTTCCTTAAACAAATTGTTTAAAGAATATCTGGATTACTTCTTCTCTCTACATTACCAATACTTGTCACAGGGCCAGATCCACACAACAGGAACGCCAATAGAAATAAAGCGAAGCCTTGGCTCTGGATACAAATTATCCGTACAATTCGAGCCACTTCCACAAAAAGAAGAAGAAGACATAGAAGAGAAGACGAAAAAAGTTCTAGAAATTACCAGAAATGTGGCCAAGAATGCCAGTTTGGTTGATGTATGTGGGGCTGATGTGGAAGTCAATGTGCCGTTTTATGATGAACATGGAGTTAATAATGAGTAAGTATTTCCTATTAACGATTTCACAATTAATAAAGTGTTCGAATTGATAGATTCGATAATTCTCTCAGTGACAATTTGTTGACAAGGAAATTACTAGGATTCTTAAATAATCTTAACATTAGCCTTTGATATTTTGTGTCCAGTACATGCCTGATTGCTATCATTCCAATTATTGCTACTCAGATTAATCATTTTTTTACTCCCACTTATTTTTTACTCTAACTTATATATTACCACCTACTGACCATTGTCTTCTGTAAATTACATTATTTTTTATTTTTTTCCAGTTTTGTAGCACTATGCAATAATCTGGAGCAAAATCAGGAATCGCTGGGCTACCGTAACTACAGTATGGAGTGCACAAGCCTTGAGCAAGTGTTCTTCAACATCTGCTCACAGCAGGATAATAGTATTGAAAGTGGTAAGATTTTTGATAGTGTAAAATAATTTAATTTTTATTTCACTTATTTTATAACAAGAAACCTCTTGTCCGGTTGATAATATTTTTTGGGCATGTTCAACCCCCGTCTTACTATTATAAAACCATGAATATTTGTATTGATTGATTTGTTTCTTTTTCACGCAAAAATAGTTGAACGAATCTGTATAAAATCGCTTTATTCGAATATTACACTTAATATCACTATAACTTTGGACATGCTATATCCGTCGTCACAAATAAAACTTCCGCAAACTTTTTAGAAAGAAAGAAAACGTTAATTTAATGGCACATAGCCTCACAAAAACATTATGAAAACAATTTATACAATACTTATATGGTACCTATTAAAAATACACGTTGAAGTGTGTAGTCTGTGAAGCATGATGCCATTAAAAGGGGAAATCACTCGGTGAACTTCTGTGACGTAAATAACGCGAAAGAGAAATCATGTGTTATTCTGATATACCTGTAAAATTTCATCCAATGCCTTTCAGTAGTGAAACGTGTCAGTAACAAACATCCATCCATACAAACAATATTAGTATAATTCCATCCAACAAATGTTCTTACTACCCCCACAGACACAGCATCCAAAAGCACATCATCAGCGAGCTCTCGCACGGAGCGTGTGCACGTGCCACTTAGCGGGGGACCTTCTAAATTACAGCAGTTACGTGCGCTTGCGCATAAACGACTACTGCACTATACACGCAACAGGTAACTATGTTACAAGATGGCTAATATTAATTGCTAATGAAAGAAAGAAAATAAATTTATTGCCAAAACACGGAATATAAATGGGCAATAAATTTCTTTTCTTTCTTGTTCAATATGGATATTGAATCAAGATAAAATCTCGAAAAAAAAAAGATAAAACATGGTGGTTTTATTGTTAAGAATTTTGACAAAATCGTGACACACGCATAAAGTTTTTTTTTTCTTTATTTGGTGCCCATTTAAAATGTAGTAGAGTCGTGTAGACTGCAAGATACAATTCTTACAACCATGTTGAAATCTTAAATATTAGTAACAACTACCCCACGTAAACTTAACGAAACCATAAATAATATTTTTTTTCCAGAATGCTACTTTTCCTGCTCATAATCCTGCCATCTCTGTTCGTGACGATAGCCATGGGTTTCGCCACCATCCGTCCTCCAGCCAATGATGAAATTTCACTCAAATTGAACAGACATCTGTATGAAGAATCTACTGATTATTTAATGTAAGTTTTGAAACAATATTCTTTTTATAAAATCTATCATATTATTTGTATCCATTCTTTAATAACAGTCCTGAATCTGAAACATGTTATATTTCTACCGTATGATGAATGTATAAGTGTGGTAAAATGACCAAATTATCTCCAACTAACTAATTAACAATAAGAGTTTTAAATTCTGTGCACTATTCCAAACAAGGTACCTTATGTACCTTATAACAAATAATACACTAAATAAAAAAATATTATAATAATTGCAGACCTCAACCATCAATATATTCCCCGGATGTAGACCCAGGGCTCGCTAAACGGGTGTTGGACATCTTAAGATCTCAGGAGCAAGCTAGAAATTGGACCAGCCAGGTAATAACAAAATTTTGTTTTTGTAATTATAATAAGAAATATATAAATGAATACCCGTAATTCTAGGAAAAACTTTTTGTACATATTTGAAATATGTGCCTGTATTTTATGGAAATTTTTTGTTAACTGCCTTAATTATGTTTGTTTTTCTATAATCATAAAAACATACAAAAATAATTGGTCATACTTTTATGAGGTATTAAATATTCTATAAATGATATTTTATCCAGGATTCCCTTACCTGCAAGTGTGTGAACGCAACGCAACAATGTGATGTTCCTAACAAAGTGGATCGACCAAAATTGATGCTGTTACCTGACGCAGAAACTTTGAACAATTGGATTGTTACCAGCCAGCCAGTCTATATCGAGAAGCGGTAAGATTTGTTTTAATAAATTAAGATTGCATTTTTACTCCCCCTGCAAATAGTAATTTAAGATTTTATAGACACTGTCTGAAAGGATTTTAATATATTGAAAATTCTATGCAAAATAAATATTCTTATACATTCCCTTTACGACACAGGTCTAGAACTAAATATTTCTAAATGAAAAAGACACCCTAAACTTTCTTCGGATTGTATTTCGATCTAAATCCTCCACGATAAAAATACAGTCAAATTGTACACCTTTTTATTGAAGTCAAATGAAAAGTAAACAAATTTACCAGACTTCATGATTCACAATTTCAAATACCACAAATATGACCTAAATATGCATGCGATTTTAATTTACAAAGTTCTATTCAATAAATTAATATAACTTTTATTTTTGTAACAGATCTTAGTCGTCCATTAATGTATACATTTAATCCAATAATATGTCGATGTAGTCGTCCATTACTGTATACATTTAATCCAATCATGTTTTATTTATTTATAATTCCAGCTACGGAGGCTACTCCTCATCCCTCAGCAACAACATAACCAACCTGGTAGCGTGGTACAACAACAAGGGTCACCACGCACTACCCTCCTACCTGAACGAACTGAACAACGCGCTACGCAGGGCTGTGGGGGGAGGGGGGAGGGTCACCCTGTACACACATCCCTTGAAGATATCGCACGAGCAGATTAATAAGGATAATGTGTGAGTGAATTTTTTAAGGAGTGAATGTTTTCTGTTTTTTTAGGGTTCCAAAGAGTAAAACGGGACCCTATTACTAAGCCTCCGCTGTCTGTCTGTCTCTAGGCTGTATCTCATAAACCGAGATAGCTAGAAAGTTGAAATTTTCACAAATTATGTATTTCCTTTCGTGCGCGCGTCTGACTCGAACTTGGCCGTGTTTTTTTTGTGATTTTAGTAATGGAGATATGTCATGTGAACGGTACAAACAAATTATATCGTTTATTTTTTCGCTATTTATAAAGCGGTAACTACAAACAATATACAAATTTTTGTCTTATTTTTTTTTTTTTGTTAGTTTGTTCCAATGACGTGACATTGAAGTTAGACTGAAAATTGTCTATCTATTCTCTAAATCGAATCTAAAATATTCTAATTTTATCAGGCATTATTACTTATGAATAACTTTTCATATTATCAACCTTATTCCCTTGTATTAAGGTACCAGCACATAGCCGACGCGGGGATATCAGCTATGCTAGTAGTGGGCTACAGCCTTGTGAGCGCTGGGGCCGCCCTCTACTTGGTAGCGGAGCGATGCGACAAGCAGAAGCGTTTGCAGCTGCTGTGCGGCGTGTCGCCCGTGCTGTACTGGACCACCGCCCTTATCTGTGACATGCTGGTAGGTGAACACTCCTTATTTAATTCTTTCATTCAAAAATACTTTTCATTTTATAAATGCGAAAGTCTGGAGGGTGAATGGATTATATGGATGTTTGTTACTCTTCACGAAATACTACAGGACGGATTTGGATTTAATATGCGCATAACAAAAGCTACAGAAATACTTGATTTTGCCCTGTGTACGCGGGTGAAATCGCGTGGCACAACTAGTATAATTATAAATGTAGAATTAATGGTCGTAATGCGTTTATTAGCTTCCAGCTACTGTGAATAAATTGCACAGAAAAACAACAAACTTCATACACTTTTAACTATAATATTGTTTAACAGGTCATTGTCATAAACATGGCGATCACAGTCGTTATCCTGAAGGTGTTCAACTTCCCAGTATTTGTGGCAAGAAACAATTTGCCTGCCATTTGTTTACTCATCTTCTTGTATGGGTGAGTCATATAAACAGATAGAAACGAGAATTTTAACTACTGACTCGAAGGACCATTTTTGTTATATGTGTGTTTATTCATAATCCTGATATACCAAAAACGTAGAACTGAAAAAGTTGATACTTCTATTTCTTAAAGCACCTGTAAATACATAAATTGCAACAACAAAAAAGCTGAAATTTTAAAACTGTGCAGTGTGCATATACCTACCAACCATACCGCAAGTGTGGAGTATGTCATAATTCAATCATTATAATTGAATTTATTATCTTTTTAAAGATTACTTGATTGTCTATATTCTATCAGTATCATAACACTATTTATCGTATTTTCGAGATGTAAAATTTTGATATATCCCAGGTTCGGTTGCGCGGGCGTAGTGCACGTACTAGAGAAAGCATTTAGCTCAGCGAGTCTGGCCAACATGGCGCTGTTCTGCGGCAACACGTTCGCGGCGCTCGCCGGCATCGCTATACTCCTCGTGCTCGATATTATATCCGATTCTGATGTGAGTATGGGACATTTCATTAGTAGGGTAGGATAACTCCTGGGTTGGATCTCTAGTGAATACTTTAAATCACAGAAAACTTTTGAACCATTTCCTTAGCACCTTAGTTATCAGTTATTAATAAGCCATTTAGACAGTTAACTCGATAAAAATATAAAATAATACACGGGCAAGATATAGAAGGCAACTTAGTCTTCATAACAGACTGCTGCAAAACGTCCACAAGTTTCATTCCTGGGTAACGTCCTTTTTTTTAAGTGGGGAAATCTTGCATATATACCCACGGCCCCCGGGGAAGGAGTCGTTAAGGAGGGTTATGTCGGATTCTTACCGACTAAAACTCCGCTGTGTTCCGTCGAGCCGCTTTAATGATGGGGCCGCGGGTATTGGTTGGAATTCTTCCGCGACCCCTGGGTAACGTCCTGGGTTAGTATTATAATTTGATTGTCCTAGAACATGCTACAAAGAAACATTTTCCAATTTCACAAATAAATACATCACGGCTCTATAATAAGTAACTAAAAATTTTCAGGCGACAGACCACGCCCGCTGGGTGCTTCACAAAGTGCTGATGCTGATCCCGCAGTTTGTCTTCGCGGATGGACTGCTGGAAATTGCCAAGAATACTATTCAAGCACAGGTTAGACTTAAATAAACACTAGTTCATGCTACATTTTTATTATATTTCAACTATAGTTTAAGAACTTTTATTGGTTTCTAATTTCTATTGCGAATAGTATTTTCTAGTGTTTGATTTTACGCGAGTATTATACATTTAGAAATTAAAGATTTTTTAACGGATTTTAAACGCGATTTATTCATTATATTATTTTCCCGACGTTTCGATCACTTTGCATTCAAAGTGTTTGAATAAATCGCGTTTAAAATCCGTTAAAAAAAATTTAATTTCTAAATTCTATTGCGAATTGTTACTATGATTGAAAAAATTCTACCCCTACCCAGTCAGTGGTATATTGTTGCCCATAAAATTTTACATTGAGCAAATTTTCTTTATATAACATTTTTTTCATCTAAATTGAATCTTCTCTTTAACATATTGACCAAAAATCGATATCTTTAAATATCAATCCTTTTTGTCCCATAGGTGTTAGGCCAGTTCGGTATGGACACATACCGCGACCCCCTCAGTGGTACAGTGGTGCGCTACCACTACATATCGCTGGTGGCAGTGGGTTCGGTTCTCTTCCTGCTCAACCTGGCCATAGAGTACCACTGTTTCGATGATATGTTTAACTGGTAAATGTTATCGATTATAATAATTATTTTTTTAACAATTAGAAATTGGACGCAAACTCATTTTTTGTTGTCTTTTAGAATTGTTATTGAAATTTTTTTTTTTTTTAATTACCACCTACAACTCAAAACAAGCTAGTAAGCAAAAAACACAACCTCAAATCACACCGTCCTAAAAGAGAAAAAAAAAACACGTGTCAGAAGTAAAACTTCTTTTGCAAGATTCAAAGCTACAGATTGTATGACGTGACGGTATTGATATGACGCGATATTGAAATTTTACTCTCAACGCGCTTACAGAAGTTTCACTTAAAAAAATAGTTTCTTTTTTCACATAAATACGAAATGTTTTATTCAACATGATAATGAAATTTTGTCAATATTTACAGGATATACTCCCGCAAAGCAATAAGCAAGAAGCTCAGTAAACACGTGCACACGGACCCCGACGTAGCGCGGGAAGAGCGCCGCGTGTCGGCTGCTGCTGCACCGCTGCGCTTGCGCACTATTGGCAATATTAATGCGGGTAGGTTTTAGTAGTGTCTGATGTGTAATAAGTGTGTGTGTGTGTGTGTTTTTAAACACTACACTGACTAGAACTAAGTACCATTTTATTGTATTTTTTATTTGTATTTTTGAAGTGAAAGTTCTTTCGGCGCGTTAAGAGTAAAATTTAAAGGTCTCGTCATGGCAATACCGTCACGTCATGGATTAAGGCGACGATTTTGTGTGCTACAATTGTGGCAAATATACTTACTTCAAAGAACGCCAATTATTTTATGACCTAAAAG
This sequence comes from Colias nastes, assembly GCA_907164665.1. Taxonomy (NCBI): domain Eukaryota; kingdom Metazoa; phylum Arthropoda; class Insecta; order Lepidoptera; family Pieridae; genus Colias; species Colias nastes. The sequence continues at coordinate 770 of CAJQZM010031107.1, read as the reverse complement.
CCTTATTATCCATAAGATGATATTCATTTTTGGTATTATGTCAATACTTATATTTTCATATAACATTTACATGTTTTTTTAAACCTATCAACTATCCTCGTTTCCAGGTTTCATAGACTCAGAAGAACTAAAGAGCCACTCGCTAAAGCGCGTGGAGTCCAACACAAGCGTGTCTCCCGACACTCATGACGGGATCTCTCTGTGGCACGCGAGCCGCGTGTTCGCGGGCGCGCGTGGACCAAAACTTGCGGTTGATGATCTTACACTAGGGGTGCCACTTGCGCAGGTTGGTTGATTTTAATGTTATTTCGGAAAGGGTGGGGGGGAGGAATTTAATTTGACTGCATTTGTATATTGAGTGTCCGAGGAAAATTTCAGTTAGACATAAAATAATTAGTTTTTTCGAAATTTCGTGATTTAAAAACACACTAGCGTCATCGGTTATCGAATGATGGAACTAAACTATATACTATGAAACTAACGGTTTAGACACTTGTCCTTAACTGCTTTCATCTTTTAGCATAACGCACTTCTACTTCTGCCCTTTTCGGAGACCAGACGGATCGCTACTGTCTACTATTTTTTTTATAAATTAAATTTTCAACCAAATTGAAAGTAAATTTAGGTCATTTTTATTCTGAAAATCAAACTTAATAATATTTTGTCCGTCAGTGCACAGCCCTGCTCGGGCAGAACGGCGCGGGCAAGTCGAGCACGTTCGCACTGCTGACGGGCGAGCTGCGGGCCTCGCGCGGGCACGTGCTGCTCGC
>CAJQZM010031105.1:0-19203 GCA_907164665.1 Colias nastes | reverse complement strand
GTCTCGATGGTGAGTCTATTGCAGACATTCCCGAACGAAAATTATTAGCGCACACTGTGTGCCCGCCTATAAAGCATTGCGCTTTATACGATACCGCCCTTCGCATCTCGTCGCGTCGTGTATTTTATATTTATAGGTTCCTTATATTATTACCCCGCCGCGGTGTTATGATGACCGCAGAGGACCTTAATTTCGCTGAGAATAAAATTATTCCCGCCCTGCAAAATAAATATTTTGCAGAGGAGTATTCTAATATACTCTATTATAAATTTTATTCGCAGGCTTTCAACCGCTTGAAGCCTTTTATTGGCAACAGACTTATCCTCATCGGACGTCTAAGCGATTCCGCCCTGGAATATGCACATAAGCATCCAGTGATATTACCGCGCAATGATCACATAATTATCATGATCATTGACTATTATCATATTAAATATATGAATATTAAAACGTATTTGTTTGCAGTTATTTTAATTACCGCATCTTTATTATCATTACCCGCGCCGCAAGTCAAATCTGATCACGTCAGTTTGCTTGATAGGCATTCGCTACTGGACAAGTTAGTTCAGTCGTTTTGGAAACGTTGGAGATTAGAATACTTACACGGTCTGCAGGTTAGGCAGAAATGGAATACGCCTTCCACACCTATTACTCCTGGAACGGTCGTGGTTGTGATAAATGATAATGCACCGCCCCTAACCTGGCCTTTAGCCGTCGTAGAGAAAGTACATCCTTCAAAGGACGACGTCGCGCGCGTTTGTACAGTTAGAACCGCCAAGGGAACTTACCTTCGCCCGGTCGTTCGTTTATGTCCGCTTCCAAGACAATAGTTATATCGCATTAATATATTACCGCAGTTAGTTAAGTTTAATTTTAAGTTTTGCACCGCTTTCGATATAATTTATTAGTTATAAATACCGCCGTGACTTTAGGAATTTTTTTTTTATACCCGCTCGCTTTACGCGATCCTAGAGTCATAGAATTTGTTAGTTATATTATTTTCCGCCGTGACTTTTAGGATTTTTTATTATCCCGCTCGCATTATGCGCTCCTCGAGCCATAGAATTTGTTATTTATATTACCGCCGTGGCTCTTAGGACTTTATTAACCCGCGCGCATTATGCGATCCTAGAGTCATAGTTTTTCGCTGTATCTTATGATTGGTTTTAAATGGTGACCCATTTAGGGCGGGTGGATATGGTAACGCCAATATAATTAAAATAGTAAATGTAGAAATTAAATGTTTATTATTTGTGGTGTATTCCTTCATCCTTCCCTACATACGAGCACAACCAATCACCGCGCGCTATTTAGCGCTAGCCACGTGACGTACTTATGTCACGAATCACGATTGTCATACGACAGTCGAGTTCTCTCCGGTCTTTAGCGAGGATCGGAACTCAACAACCGCCGGAGAGCTTCCACGAGGCTCTCTAGATCTCAGGCATTGTGCTTTTGTAACACCCCCGGGGAATCCCGTTCCCCGGCCCTTGGTCGCGCTCACCGCCGCGTGTGTGTTCGCGTGGAGTGTTTGGACTGGACGCCGTTCTTCCCCGCCGCGAGCTGGAGGACCCCGACTGCGTGGCAGCGGCGCGTGTTCTGGACGCTACTCCCTCCGATGAGGTATGTGCCGTGTGTTCCTGTCTTTCCCCTCTTTTGCTAACACCACGTTGATCAAAATACAGTCCACTTTATATCGAGAATATACTTACGTATCTATATTAATAATTTCGTCAAAGGGTACGGTAGACTCGATCGAAACCTTATATGAATAACAAAACATAAAAAAATATTAATTTTGAGTCGACAACATATATCCGCAAAATTCGGATTATGGAGAATTTCGTTAAATTTCAATTGCACTGACAAACCAAGCAAACCACAGTCGCCATCAAAAAAACGTTCCGTTGCTTATGGCTGGTTCACACTTTGATTAGTGCGAGTGCAGGTGATGAGTGCAGGTGTTTAGTAACTACGTGTGGACAGCGACTGTTTAGTGCGAGTGTTTAGTAGGCTGTGTAGTAAAGTGAATAGAAGCGTGTTCTATTTTTTTGCGAGTGGACTGCGAGTAGCCACGTCCCGCGCGCCCTTCCTTCCCCCTCACTCGCAGCGTGCCTGCACTCGCACTAATCACCTGCACTCGCAGTGAATTGGACACTACTCGCACTACTCACCTGCACTCGCACTAATCACCTGCACTCGCTGTGAATTGGACACTACTCGCACTACACACCTGCACTCGCACTAATCACCTGCACTCACACTAATCAAAGTGTGAACCAGCCATTAGATACGCCTCGCCAACGTTTAGTGAATCATAACAAAAAATACTTTTCGTCAGTCGTTGACGTTTCTCGAAAATATTGTTTTTGACACTTTTTTATGATATACTTTTTGTTATGTGTTTTTTCTTTAAACCTAAGATTGGCCGATTGCGATAAAAACCATAGAAAGAAGAATACTAACCATAACCTTAAAGTCGAAGTTTTAGTTCAAATGTCATTGTCATTTACTTTGTAAATGACAAAATGGAGGTTATGCTATAATAAGAAGAAGAGACGACGGACGAACAATAAAAAAGAAGGATTACGAGTGTGATAACAGATGGGTGGTGCCCTACAATCCCTATCTATGTAAAAAATTTAATGCTCACATAAATGTGGAAATTTGTTCAAGTGTCAAAAGTGTGAAATATATTAATAAATATATTTATAAAGGTCATGACCGAGCAAAGATACAAATCACAGTAGCGCGACAAGAGTCCAGTGATCAATCGACATCAAGTAATGAACACCATGATGAAATTAAGGCTTATATTGATACCAGGTATGTTTCGGCTCCTGAAGCAGTTTGGCGAATATTTGAATTTTCAATGCACAAAATGAGTCACACAATTATACAGTTAGGTGTTCATTTGGAAAACCAACAAACTGTCGTATTTACAGATCAGAATGTTCATGAAGCAGCAGCTAGATCAGCTGAAAAATCAACATTATTAGCATTTTTTGAACTAAACATAACAGAAGAAAGTGCTCGACAATATCTTTACACTGAAATTCCGACACATTTCAGATTTATCCATGGACAGTGGCAACCACGAATATCTCAGTCAGCGGCTGATAAAGTAATTGCAAGAATGTATAATTATTCCTTTTCTGATCGGGAACGATATTATCTCCGGCTATTACTTCTTCACGTCAAAGGGCCAACTTGCTTCAGAGATGTTAGAACTTATGAAAATATTATTTACAACTCATTTCGAGAAGCTGCTCAAGCAAGAGGGCTCCTTTTTGACGATCAAGAATGGGAAAGATGTTTGAATGAAGCAATTGATTTTAAACTTCCTCGGCAATTACGACAGCTGTTTGCGTTAATTTGCGTATTTTGTGAAGTAACTGATCCTAATGCTCTTTGGGAAAAGTTTACATCACATTTTATCGAAGACTTTACAAGATCACGCCCTGAAATATTATCCAAACAGTTGGCTTTACAAGAAATTGATGAAACATTGAAACTCCATGGTAAGAGACTAACAGATTTCGGACTTCCGGAACCAGATATTGGTGAAAATAATGTTTTCTTATCTGATCCCGTTTATGACTGTGAACTTGAAAAAGCAAATGGCTATGAAAAATACCAAAAATTGAACACCGAACAAAAATGTGTGGTCGATACAATACTAAACGCTGTGAATAATCCCACAGAGAGAAAGCTGTTTTACCTTGACGGCCCTGGAGGAACTGGAAAGACTTTCGTATTTACAACTATTTTACATATTTTAAGATCTGAAAATAAAATTTGCCTACCCATAGCGTTTTCCGGTATTGCAGCAACTCTGTTAGATGGTGGTAGAACAGCTCACTCGCGATTCGCGAGTGCTTAAAACAAAGAGGTTTACACAGAGTAAACCTTAAAAATTATATGTTTTGTTAATTTGTGTTAGTTTATTTTGAAATAAAAATAATTTGTGTAAAAACTTTTGCAGTTTTTATTTATTATATTTATTAAACATAACGAACGAAGCTATACGAATCTATGCCTTGCTTATTCCTTTAATATTCCTTGAGAACCGATGACTACAGAAATTTCTACCTACATTTTGCAACTAGACGTGTATTATGAGTCAAATTTCACCCGAGCGAAGCCGGGTTTTCCTCTAGTATTTTTTATATTGGCGCGACCATAGAGGGAAATAAATTAAAGGAGGGTATAGACTAAAATAAGTCATATAATGCGTATCCTGCAACGTTTTATAATATTGTTTAAAGACATTTATAAATCTTCGAAACGGTTCCACCGATTTTCCCGTTCTTCCTTTTATAGAAAGCTGATAACTAGATCTAATTTAGGCTAATTTAATTTTAGAAAAATAGAGTGTAATAACATTTCAATAATGAAAATAAACTCAAAGCTTTACAATCGTTCTTTTGCTAGCACAAAGTATAGTAGTAGTAGCATAATATATCCTATCCTACTAATATTATAAATGCGAAAGTTTGTGAGGATGGATGTATGTGTATGTATGTTTGTTACTCTTTCACGCAAATAGTTCTGACCGAATACAACGAAATTTAGCACATATATAGCGGGTAACTTGGATTAACACATAGGATACGTTTAATCCCGGAAATCTCACGGGAAGGGGAACTATGTGGGTTTTTCTTAGAAAACGCGAGCGAAGCCGCGGGCGGAAGGCTAGTTAGTAATATAATGCAAATAAACTTAAAGCTATATATCACAATGAATACTCATTACGAGTCAGAACAGACTGGCAAGCACAAAGGAACAGTATTGGCTATCTCAGTCTTAATTGTCGTGTCTCGAGCAGAATATTAAGAATTTAGTTGCAGTTTACATTAATTACTTTGAATATAATAATATGTTCTATTTGTTATTTGATATTTAAAAACTATTTGGTGTTCACTCGTTTAATACGACGTTAATATGACAGAGGTGGTGGGGCAGAGTCCTGTAAAAAATGCGTAAACGTTTACAGTAAAAGGAGCCTATATTTGATGGCAGACAGGCAGATGTTTAAGACTAATTTGTTTTATAAATTATTATTTATACTTTATGTTATTTGAACTTATATAAAAGTATTTCTGATGTAACATTCCATAACAAGTACAAACATTACAAAATATAGGTTTTGTTTCAGCATATTCGTTACGATAATATGTTCGATTTTTCAAGAACTTTTTTGGCAGACAGCTTAAAGTTGTAACTATAATATATTATTAAGTTGTAACTATAATATATTATTAATATCTTAGTTTGTGTAACATGCACCCATATGAAGCTGGATGGTCGGTATTATAACAGTTTATTTAAAAACTGTACTTTAATACCTCGTTAGAAAGATAACGTTTTTAATCGTTTCTCCTAAATTGTACCTCACGGAATTAAATTCACTGTGGAGTTTGTGTTTGTTAATTTGTTACTTTCTTTCGCTATTCTCAAGTAATAGATGTTTTTCTTTCCTTTTTCGTTCGTTATGGGACAGGTGCATTTCAAATTAGTAGTACGAACCTTAAATAACTAGGATTTATAAATTTGCAAAGTTTTTAAGTTATGAGAAAAAAGGAAAATAAGTATATTAGTAATGATTAATAATAAGAGGAAATCGATGCCTATCATCTAAAAGTAAAAATAGTATAGTATCCATATATTTAACATAGAACCAAAGGCGTTGTAAAAAAAATTTAATGCCATAATTGTGCTCCTACCTCATACACACGCACACACACACAATCACAAGTTTTTCTAACCACCTAGACCCTTTAGAAGTATCATTTCTATTCTGATCACGTTACCCATATTTTTACCCAATCCTTTAGGTTGAATCCGGGTGGTTATCATGATGTCTTATAGCAGTATTATTTCCAGTGTGGGAAAGTGATGGCGCTAGACGACATTTATAGTGCTGTCATTTTTCCATGCTAGAAATAATATTGCTTTCAGCTCGCCCGGTAGTTAAGTAATAGTGATGAGACGGCAATTAATTTGCCGCCTGTATCAGCTAAGTGGAAAATTCTATCAACTTGTGTTCAATAATGTTTGATTATACATTGTTAAAAAGTACACAATATACGAATTATTATAAACACAATTTATCGACACACAAAAGCTAGTTAATAGTTAACAATAAATATTCACCTAATAGATCTAAAAATTAGTAAGTTCGTGACATCGTTGTTACTTTGTTGTCATTAACATTAATTTAGGAAATGAAAAAGTTTACACAAGTTATTTCTGTATCAAATATTTAAGTCCATTTGTAAGGTTTTACATCAAAGTTATTTAAAACTAACCGCTTGGGCAACGCCCATCACAAAAAAAGCTCAGGAATATCGTAGCTTTCTACAAAATGAATTTTCTAAAGTCTGACAAAGTCAAGTTTCTCTTTATAAACTAAACGTGTGAAAGTACAGTATTCACGGAAAATATTATACAATCTCTTTGCAAATAAATAACCGGGATGCATTCAATCTAGGAACCACTTTGTTAATGTCAGTGGCTTGATAACATCTCCTAACTTACCTAGTACTGTGGTACAAGATATTATATTATAATGGTAATTGTTTTAGGAAATAGATATTTTTTATTGTGTTATATTATCCTTTTAATATACAAAGGCTTGTTATATAAAATTTTGTGGTTATTATGCTTGTTATTGTACCTTTTTTTTTGTCTAAGCCTATAAATTATACCTATATTATATTATGCAGGCAATGTTATCTCGTTTTAATTTTATAGATATAATATATTCAAAGAAGTATTCATATACGTATTTCGTAAACTGTAAAGAAAATTCGTTATAACGAATTTTAATCTTTATTATATAGAAGAAATAGCATACACACAATACAATACATAAAACAATATTTAAAGAAAATGTTTTTATAAACAGCATGAATAAAAAAGCCATCATTCCACGTGCTCTTGGGACGATTATTTCAAAAAGTGTACAAATAATTAATTAGAATTTAATGCTTGAAAAGAGCGAACACTTTGTTTACACGGCCCTAGAGTTTTATTGTTTCACTGAAATGCTTAGTTGTGTCACTTAGCTCCAAATTATTTGTAAAGGACGATCAAGTCTGTTTTGTTTCAAAGTTTGGAGCACTTTTTTAGTGAATAAAGTGATATAAATTGACGGTTTTAAGTTGTTTACGTATTTGTGTGGTAGTTAGTGGTTGATGGTATGTATGGTTAATTTAATTTTAGTACATTACTTCAATTAGGTACATATTACTTTTAATACATTAGTTAATTTAATTTTACACAATATGTAACATTGATTAAACTAAAGCAGAAATTATGTCGTGATGATAAAAATAACAAACACTATAACAACATAATTTAATGTAATTTTAGAACAATAAAATTTCTTCGTGCAAATAATTCCTCCTTGTTGTCTCTCTTTTAACAATGTATCTTATATTTAGGTATAAGAGTGATAAGTGTTTTAATAATGTTTCAAATTTGGTTGTATCCAGGTTGTGATCTTTTTATGTTAACTACATCACTAATAGAGTGTTCTAAGAGAGAAATATATTGAACATAGAAATAAATAAAGAAAAATGGCTTGATACGAAAATGCCAATTTTAAGCCGAATTCCCTTGAAAGGAGCTTATCCTTGATATATCACGATGTTGCCTTATCCCTATATTGTGAAGTGAATTAAAACAATGCACGATTTTATAAGGATCTTCACCTTAAAGATTTTAAAATATACCTGAAAGATTTTATAGTTTATATACGCCCTTGATGGTCTAATCCTATTAATATTATAAATTAAAAACTGCTTAACCGATTTTTATGAAATTTGGCACACATATAGAGGGTAACTTGGATTAACACATTGGACAGTTTTTCCTTTTCATACCGAAAATTCAGTGGAACGGGAACAATGCCGGTTTTCTTTTGACTACGCGGGCGAAGCTGCAGCAAAAAGCTAGTTAAAATATATGTATTAAAAGCAATTACCAGAAAGAGAATATAAAATAATTTAGTTTTAATAAACATGTCTAAAACACTTATTCGTACCCTTATGTACCTGTCCGTACAATTCACGAGTATTTACTTAATTAACAGAAAAAGAAAAATTTTCAACGCAAAAGAGCAATTTAAAACAATTAATGTATAATTGAGTAATTGTCGGGAGCCAAAATTAATTAGAAGCTTCGAGACAGGTTTTTATGAGTCATGTTGGGAGTGTTACGTCAAATTAGAATTTTCGTAGGCTTGCTTTGTTTTATTGTTTAATGAAATAGGTTATTATTTATATTATACTTAATGGTAACATGAATTAGGTTACTAATTAAACTATGATTAGGATTTAACATGTGAGGAAACTGTTATCTGTGTAATTTTTTTTTAAAGAATACTTGGGACTTGATCTACAAACGACATCTAAGCCGACATCATAGTTTTTAGAATTTTGTCTGTATGTATGTCCGGGCTCAACTCAAAATAGTGCTACATGGATTTACTTCATGTTGGGTCAACACATTATAGCACGCCATAGGAGACGATATAAGACCAAATATAGGAGCAGAGCAATGCGGTTTCAAAATCTGAGGGGCACAGCTAGTAAATAATAATCCTATTTTTAACAATAAACATACTCTTAAAAGCTTCCACACAATTTTGTAGGTACTTAAAGATACTCAATTCAAATACCTTTACAGTAACAGAATAGGCAGGCCAAACTTATTCCACTGTATAAAAGTTCTTCAAGTAAAAGAATATTGTTTCTAAACTGAATATCGAGCCTGTTCATATAAAATTTGAAATGTTCTTTGAACTAGACATTGTTTTATGAATTTGAAACTCTTGTGTAACTTTGTTCAGTAGTTTTATTTATTTTAGTTTAGTCTACATTTTGAGTTCTATTTTCAACTATCTTCAGATCATGGTTTTACTTGCGTACGCGGATAAGAATAATATAGAGCAATCTCTACTAGCCAGAAATAAAGTGAAATTTTAGAAATTTCCTATCACTAATGCATTAGTAGTTTTTGAAGTGGAACTTCTTTAGGCACGTTGAGAGTAAAATTTCAAGGTCGCGACATGGCAATACCGTAACGTCATGGAGTAAGGCGATGATTTTAGTATCTTTTAATCTTGACAAAGATGTTTCACTTCTGACACGTGTGCTCGGTGCACACGCTCTTTTTTATCCATAAATAAACTTAATACTTTACATTTTTTAGTGTTAAGCCTTTCTCCATTCATTTCACACTACATAACGAGTCAAGCTTTTTCAAACAAAGTACAGTTAAAAAAAGACGGGTTGCACTCCGGGAGTGCCGGCAGAAGTGAAAACTTGATTATTAACGTTCAGCATGTTTGATATTTTGGAATGGTATCCGTCTTACGCATGGAATATAAGGGCTAAAAAAAAAAAAAAAAAGTCCGTCTTACGCTTTTTCGATCAGGCACGTGTCCTGACGCGAGTTTAAGATTTTATACCCAACGCCGCTAAAGAAGTTTTCACTTCAAAAATTTGTCAACAGAATATCCGTAATCTTCCAAGTACGGTCAGCGAAAGCGGTCAAGATATCAGACATGTACCTACTGCGTCGCATTGGTGTGATCGTCGGCGTGGCTTGCGTTCTGCTGTCCATACGGACGCTGGTCGCGCCGCCTGCGGTGATAGTTGGCAGGACTAAAGAGGATCTCAAGGCGTACCTCTGTAATACAGATTGGTGGGACCACTCTTTTACTACGCGTAAGTAATTGGATAAAAAAAGAATTATTAAAAATTAAAACTTAACTTAACTAGTACTCCAAAATTAATAATGCGCATGCAGATCTTCGCTAATTATCGTATTTCCAGAAACACCCGAATCACCCCGAATCATTGAATCGTAAGTGCCCTAAACAATGCACTTGCATCTTGCACCTTGTTCGAAAGAAATAGGAGTCAATTCAGAGTCATACACAATCGAAAACAATTCGGGCGATAAGTGACGGTAGCCTGTCAGTCAAAAAATTCAAAAATCCGTCAGTCGTCTTTATATACTGGTGGTGACCGCACGTATTATCTCTGTATGGAATTATATAGAGCTGCTGTTACATACCCTTCTTAGTTTTGTTTCAAAGTTGAATTTTCCGGTAAAATGATTATTTACACAGGTAGCAGATAGCAGTGGGGAAAGTGAAAATTAATAAGAGCATAATGAAAGTTCTGATCATTCTACGATATCAGAAATAGAGATAATCCGTGATTCTGTAAATCCTTTGGACTGAGATTTTAATGATTAGATTTCACAATTTAAATGTAAACCAGTGTTTGAAAATCATTTTTTTTAATATAAACTTTGTCTTATTTTAACCTTCCATACATCCATCATTACGCCAGCTTCAGTAAGACACTTTAATAGTTCTAAGTATAGAATTTTCCAAGTAAATCAATACAACAAATATATATTCGCAATCGTGTGGCTTATCCTCGCTATTAACTTACATTGAATTATCGAAACAAATTTCGTTACTTATCTCTTTTACCATAAAATCACAATAAAACTCATAATTCTAATAAACTATGCATGAAGAAAATATATTTAACCACTATATATACATATCGTCTTCGGAGGCTCGGGGAATATGACAGTTGCCGAACAGTGACGAATTTTTCTATGCGCATTATCAGTTTGGGAGTACTGTACATTAGTGTAATTTGTAGTAATAAGTATGTAAACCACTTGTAACAAAACTTCTTTATATATTGGAAATAAACGGGTTTTTTATATTTTATTCATAAGTAATGGTATTAGAAAAATTATCCTGAGTTGTGTCTTTATAACACGCAAGCTTCACCTGTATGTTTGTATAATTGCCTTTAAACTCGATTTGCACATACGGACCGATTGAACTTTATACATGTTTCAAGGATTGCAATAATGTTAATCCAATTCCAATACAACCTTACAAGTTAGTACATAACATTAAAAGAATTATGCACATTAAAAGAAAATCATTGCATCATAAATGTAGCATTATTATGAAATACTATTAGTTTTCCTTCGCAAGATATAAAGAGTTTGTAATCAAAAGTACTAAAACACCAATAATTTGATTGACACATGAAAAGGTACAGCCACACTTGCATGTTGAAAGCGAATTTGCATGGTCCATACAAACAGGGGTCTAGGAAAAGCCTTTCGCAGAAGCAATAAGTCTATCACTGGAGATCCCACTTGCTTTGATATTGATCAAATATAGTGTTGATTGCTCTCCAGGTATCAATGATATATGCCTTCAAACAGATTGGATTGGGATGAAGAGGAATGTTAGCTTATGTTGACAAACTGATATTGGTACAGAAGAACAACACAGTTAAAATAATTAAAAAACGTTACCTAAATGAGATCGAAATTCATCAGCATGTGCTTAGAGCATGTATAACTGAAGACGTTTTTAAAGTTTAAAAGATATAATTGAAAAGCCTAGGAGTATGTTTGATACTTATGCAAGTTATTGTTTGAATTGTTACCGTATAAACCGAAAATTGCTAAACAGTTTTAAATTAGATTTGACACATTGTTAGTTTTTAAGCTATTGCATAGCTTCTATCGCGGGCCTTGAGCGCGGGGACCGAATCGAGAAATTCCGTAACGAAAAAACCTCACGCTCCCCACTCCGACGGGCTCGGAGGTGTGGCTTGAAGGCATGCTATGCAATAGCTTTACCGCGGCAGTCCCCGAGTGCCACACGTCTTTTTTATATGTACATGAAATAATAGAGTCATTTTTATCTCGGTTAAAAGCGAGCAAAGCCCGGACGAGTAGCTAGTGAAATATATTAGCAAAATGTGTAATGTAGTTGTTGACGAAAATAATAAATTTTTTTCTCTCATCATTCTTATCAACTACGTGAGAGGAATACGAAAAGTTAAAATTGGATATCATCTTTAATAAAACGACATCGCGGTCAGAACGAACATATTTTGTGAATTTGTGTTTTTGACAACACTGCGATAAGAGTCGCGCCAAGTTTGCTCAAAATTTGTTAAAATTTCACCGTATTTCGCACTGAACGCTGTATTTTATGTACTTGACGGTTTATCGTTACGCTCTTGTAAATTTAACCTGTTTAAACTTAAATTGTGATGAGTATTTTCATTTAATATCGTAAAAGAAAAGCAAGATAACAGAGAATGAATGCAAACTTTAGCTGTAACTATTTAGTAATTTGTGCTTTATTTATCCCCTTGCGAGTTTAAGTTTTATATCGTAGAAGAATTCATTTACGAATTATTTCTAACCATCAATTTAAGACTGTTCTACTTAACTATAAGGAAATAAAAAAGCTACATATTGGACACCTCAATCTTGATGACTGGCACCTACATAAACATAACTTTGTACAGAGATCTCCTGGGTTCGATGATCTGTGAAAAAAAAATAGTTATCAAAAAGTAGCTTCTTGTCTGTAAATCAGATACCTACTTATCAATAAATTACATTAGATAATAACATTAAATAATTAAATCTGATTCAGATGTGAAATGTGACTAATCTAAATACTAATAATTATTATTAGATATTTTTATTTAATTAATTATTTATGATAAATATTTTTTTCCTACAGTGGAGGTGATATTCCTAATGTGGGGGATCCGTCTCTGCATCATGGTGAGGAAAGCACCTTCGGAGTTCAACGAGAGCCGCTTCATTTCTATGGCCATTTACAACGAGTTCCTGCTATCTGTATTTCTTAATATATCTATGTAAGTATTGCCTAGTCTTTTTTTTATAATTATTAACTAGCTCCATCCCGCGGTTTAACCCGCGCGCGTGAGTTAATGAGTTTAATCCTAATGTTCCTGTGGGAATATCAGTATAAAAAATAAGTCTAAGTTACTCCTTATAAAACAGCTATCTGTCAGTGAAAGTCCCGTCAAAATCGGTCCAGCCGTTCTATGTGTTTATAATATCATTGAAACAAACAATGATAATATGCAATTTAACATTGATTACTTTTTTTTATCAAATATCAATACACCTATCTTAATTTGCAAATATGTTGTGGAAGACGCAATTTTTCAGAATAAAAATCCATACTATAATATTATAAATGCGAAAGTAACTCTGTCTGTCTGTCTGTTACTCAATCACGCCTAAACTACTGAACCAATTTGCATGAAATTTGGTATGGAGATATTTTGATACCCGAGAAAGGACATAGGCTACCTTTTATTGCGAAATATGTACCACGGGCGAAGCCGGGGCGGACCTCTAGTATACTATATGTCACTAATAAAATAGTACATTTTAATTATCAGTCGTATTAAATATATAATCTCATCCAATTTCAAAGAGATTACTAGATAGACTAGTTTTAAAATTCATGAACCTTCGGTACCTTGTTGCCTTGTAATTATTAGGTACATCATAAAAAAATATTTATTTCTTTACTTTTTCGTGTAATATCTTCCAACAATCTATATATTCTTTATGAGTAGGGGCGGAAAAATCTGAAAATAAACGGAATTTTAGATATTTTTTTTTTAATTACAGGCACAACTACTTCCTCTAAATTTTCTCTGTATATTATAGTTGTTAATAGTATATCGTGATGATAACATAATTTTCCTGCATTCAAATTCCTGCAAAACATGAACATTCAACAAAAAATAGTCCAGTCGCTTTCAAGTCCTCTCGAAAAAATATAATTCATTATTTTATAAAACATTAAAATATAATAACACACACCACAGATAATATAATTACTATAATGGCACACACAAAGCAATTTAATTTCTGTAGCTTTTGACGTGACAACGTCTTATAATTCGATAGAGCCGGCTGCACGCACGAAAAAACATGACTCATGCGGCGTTACCTCGCTCTGAGGCGTTCCATGTAAGGCTTGAAGTGCAAGCGAGAGCGCGGAACGAGCGACAAAGAAGCACAATCGGACGTTGTCACGTTCAACTATCGTTAGTAAACCGACTTTACAGACAACCAATTTCTTTTTTCAACAAAAAAATAAACTAAAACGTAATTTTCAGGCTTTAATTTAAAATTTTGACTGACCGGTTGGCTTGGTTGGTAGTGGCCCTGCCTTCAAAGCTAGAGGTCGTGGGTTCGATTCCCACCCGGGGCAAATATTTGTGTAATGAACATAGATGTTTGCTCTGTGTCTGGGTGTTAATTATCTATATAAGTATTTATTTAAAATTATATATGTATGTTTATCAGCCATAACACAAGCGAAAGCTTAGTATGGGATCAGATCGTGCCGTGTGTGAAAATTGTCCTGAAATATTTATTTATTTATTTATTTAAATTGCATTAACAACGGCTAAATTAATAATAAACCAAACGAAAAAAAATATTCGAGTTAACGAATAGCTTAAAATTAATGATTTCCAAATTCCAATTATAAAACTTTTAACAAAAAAGGTCACTGAGTTTTTACGCTGAAATTTTTAGATGTAATCTATCAGGGTTTTGGAGCGGTCTTTTAAATTATTTATTTTTTAATATCTCGGATTAAGGCTAGGTAAATCAACATCATAATATGAGATATGCAGGTGCCCTTTTTTTATAAGAAAATTAAATATAATATAGTATAGTATCTATCTAGCCTAAGATCTAAAAATAATTAGAAATAAAAAGTATTAGAGAAAATATTATTAAAGTGAAACTTTTATTACATCGTCTCAAACTTTTTGGTCTGTGTAGCGCATGTCGCGTGACGCACGATACGTACGATAATTATCGTACAAATACGATAATTTTTAGTTAAATGTCTATAGTGTGAAAAAAAGTTTCACTTTTACCGTGGTTTCATAAAACCACACAACATTATTTATTATTCGTCAATTTGTGAAATTATCGCTAAGAAGAAAATTATTTCACAAACAAGCTTTTTATTCCTAAGTGATAAAAGCCCATTATTCCCATAGTATTTCTTCTTTAATATCTACTTTACAATAAGAGTATTCATTATTTTAAAAGCTCGCATCGCTAACATTACTTGAAAAAGCCAGTTGTCAAGCAACTGTCGTTTTACTGGATCAGACAATTATTTATAATAATAATAATTTATAGTACTGGTATAAATCAGCCGCCGTCGACAGTTCGCTAATTACAAACCAAAATATTTAGTTTAATTGCTTCGCTATGAGCTCAGTACTAAATCAATTATAATCAAAATGTCTAGGGTGAACATGAACGTGTTTCATTTATCTTTACTTTATTCACATCTCAATAGCTTTAGGGTGCCTTTCCACCAGAGATGTGCTATGCTACGTTGCTCTGGATGCGTTTGTTGTCATATTAATTGATGCACATAATATCGTTGCATTGGTGGAAACGGTCACATAGTTTTATAACATAGGTAGCTACTAGCTGCGCCACGCGGTTTCACCCGCGTGGCACCGCTCCTGTTGGTCTAAGCGTGATGATTTATTATAACCTTTAGCCTTCCTCGATGAATGGGCTATCTAACACCGAAATAATTTTTCAAATCGGACCAGTAGTTTCTAAGATTAGTGCGTTCAAACAAACAAACACTTTAGCTATACAATGTTAGTATAGGTTAAATTTTCGTAGCAACTAGCATAGCTATATAGCACATCTTGATGGAAAGGCTCCCTTGATCAGCGAAGGAACATAGCGAGGCGTTTCAAAATATAACCAAATAACCAAAAAGTTTGACATGTGAAATCTGTCAACCCGCACTTAGCCAGCTTGGTAGATTATAACCTAAATCGTCTACGGTCTAATGATCATAATGAATTGCTTTTCTATAAGCCTAGCTTTTATTTAATACGTCGAGACAATTGCAAATGGGCCTCCGATTTAATTTCAATTTAATTTCATTCGAAAATATCCGAGTTAATTTTGAGAATGGCTGAGAATTTCACAGGATTAGACCCGGGCTTTGGAATGTAGATTTACGAAAATTAGACTCGTATTGTTATTAAATGGGTGTTATGAAGATTATAAAAGTATTAAGTGATTTCGAAGTTGGGCCTTTGGGTTTGGACGCGGTTTTTGACAATGTTACAATTTGATATGCTTAAAATATAATATATACAGTGTTATATTATATTTTAAAATTAATTAAATGTAACAAATAGACAGACAAAAAATGCTGTTTTCTTGTTTCATATAATGTTAAGTTTTGAAAGCCCGCGACTTCGCCCGCGTTTTCAAAGAAAAACCCGCTTAGTTCCCGTTCCCGTGGGCTTTCCGGGATATATTGTGTTAATCCAAGTTACCCTCTATATTTGTGCTAAACATGTAATCGGTTCTTTAGTATTTGCGTGAAAGAGTAACAAACATACATACACATACACATACATCCATCCTCACAAACTTTTTATTATATTAGTAGGATAGTATAATAGTTTTCATTTTGATTTATATGCACAATTTTGCAATAACGCAAACTAATGCACATGTATCAACTATTTGCTTATTGCAATACAGATCAAAGCATTTATCTTAAAGTTTGTGTCGATTCATCATAAACTAAAGTGCTGACGTAACATACTGCATTGTAGTGATATTATCTATTTGTGATATACAGATTACTTATAGCTAGCTTTGTAAATCCTGTTGTGTAGAGAATAATTTATAATATTGGACACACCTACATAAATTATTAATCTAGTTTAATTAATCCTGTTTTGTAGAGTGAGAATATTTTAGAATATTGGTCAATTTTGGGTTCAAATTATGGAATAATTGCCATTTAGAATTTCGAAATAAATTTCAACTGAAACGTGAAAAAAATTAATAATTTTTAGCCACGCAAATGTGAATCTTATATTTAACCACTCTGCTAAAATAAAACAAACTAATATTATAAAGAGGTAGTTTGTGACGTTGTACGAGGAGGGTAATCTCTAGGTTTACTGAACAATTAAATTTACCAATAGTTACGTAGTACGTTGTCTGTGAGGTTATTTTTAGATTATGATAAAGGAATATAGAATATTAAAAATATCATTATATAATACGTCTAGCATAATGTCTAAGCGACCTAAAATATCTGGAGCACGATATCAAAATTCCAAGAAAGTCTACCACTAACCAAAACTAATATTGGAGACAGGCGAAGTTTACAAGGCTCAAAAGGCAGATGCATGCTATAACGCTACGATAAGTCAAAAGTTATGGAAGCTATAACATTCTGATTTATTACTATTTTTGTTATTAAATCGTTAATATGTTTTTGGTTAGAAATTACATGATTGCTGCGAAATAAATTTCAATTAATTTTCATAGTTTCAAGAGTTTCATTTGTAATCTTGTTGTTAACTTATTGTGGACAAAGAAGTCAATGATATATGTATAAAACAATTATTTTACCATGTAATTGTATTAGCTTATATTAATGACTAGCTGTGCCCCGCGGTTTTACCCGCAGTGCTCCGCTCCTGTTGGTCTTAGCGTGATGATAATTATATATAATCCTTGATCCTTCCTCGATAAATGGGCTATGCACATGCTATACTATATATGCTATACACTATCTAACACCCAAATATTTTTTTTTTAAATTGGACCAGTTGTTACAAACAAACTCTTCAGCTTTATAATATTAGTATAGATTCGACTGTCTCTTTATTAATGTTACTAGATAAAATAGAGTTTATAAAATCTAATATTTCCTCTTCTAATACTCTCATAAATAAAACCTTGCTAAGAAAAAATGCTGCATAAAACTGCATCGCTTATTGTTAAAGTATATGCAAAAATACAAAAGGGAAGCAATTCTTCTTACGCATTGTGTTTTTTCCCGTCAGCAACAGCTGATGTTACAATGTATTTGATTTCCTTGCGATTTGTGGCTTTGCTGGTTATATTTGCATCTTGTATTTATATATTTTATAGTTTCAATTCAGTATTACTTGGATTATATTTGCCTTTATTGAGTAAGGAGGGATCTTTCGAGTGTATAAATTTAGCTATTGAAATAATGCTACAATACTATTTTGAATGTTGTCTAAAAATAAATATTTTACAGAAAAAATAATTAATTAATTTGATTTTAGCTACTATTTTTAGGCAGATCTGTTTAATTAATTTTTAGTGAAGGGCTTAATACTAACCAACGAAGTAAATAATCTAAAAGATAAAACCATACAGTTACCGATTGTCTACTGTTATTATTTAATTTATAATATTTGGATGTGGAATTTTGATTGATAACAATTTAGTAAACCCGAATCAGGATTAAAATTAGCTTTATAAGACTACTATAATAAAATAATATCCTTGCAATCAACCCTTTCCAATTCATTAATTAATTAAAATATTGTTAGACGTAACTTTTGATTTAATATTTTTGTGGATGAATAGTTGTCAATGTAGTTGTCATTATTTCATGTCTGAACATCCTTAGCTGTCGAACACTATAAAAAGCCGCTTTCCTTTGACTCGTGGCGCCAAAGAGAATACAAATACTATGCGTGGCGTATTCGTACGAATCGTGCCTAGGGGCTCGTACGTTGTTTATACGACGTTCGACCCAACTACCCTCACTTTGCTAATAGTCGTTGACTTGCTGCGATTTGTTATCAACTACCTACATCAATTAGGTAGCTGTGTAGAATCGCAGTACTTTCTTATTACATTCAAACTAATATTTAACCCGGCCTCCCGTGTAATTTCTTATAATATATATATATCAGCTATCCTAATAAGCATATGTACTAAATTAAAGACGTTTTCCATAATACATTAATAGGTGTTAACAGACATATTCCACAAATATCTTTCCTAACTATCCGGACTATGTTATACATAATAATATATGGTCACGTTATTAATAAAGATAATCCTTGTTGACATGTTTCGATAATTGCGTTGTCCATGTTATTCTATATTAGCCTCACAATTAACAACAATATAAATACATAACAGTTTCTAGTTGTGTCTCGGACAAAACCACTAGAGAAAGCTAGTATTTCAACAGCTTAACAGTTACTCCCGTACATAAGGTACTCTAAAAATGTGTGTAAAGTTTCATCAAAATGTGTTCAGTAGTTTTGACGTGAGTCTGAAACTTTCACATTTACAATAATAGTAAAGATAAATGGGAAAGTCAGTTATTTTTATTTTCAGGGCATGTTTCTTTAGATTGATGGTCGTCTACCCCGACGTTCCGAGTTCAAACCAACCATTAATCTATGTTTTCCTAGTGTCAAGGATTTAAGTTTTTTTTTTTTT
>CAJQZM010031098.1:54168-73201 GCA_907164665.1 Colias nastes | reverse complement strand
TCAAGGATGTCTAACTGGTACTCAAAAAGATCAGGGAATGAGGAATCAGCGTAGTCAAGGAAGGGAAGCAGAAGGGATTGGGCTAACGCTAATGATACTTTAGGATTGTTATAATAACCTTGAGTAATTGTTTAAATGATTTGTTTCTATTATCATAAGTTTTTCCACGTGTATTCGTGCAGTCATAGCTTCGTAGCACGCGCGTAGCTTGCGCGTAGTATGTACGTAGCACATACGTAGCGTCCCCGTAGATGCCTCGTAGATGCCCCCTAGAGAGTTCATATGAGCTAAAATAGACAGCCTTTAAAGATAGGTTCAACTTAGTTATAGAATGAAACTATATTGTAATACATATATAGAAAATGTATATTATATTACTTATATGATAAATGTTGAGTAGATGTGATCTTTAACGGTGTGACGTGTGACCTTTGAAACTATTGCATCGATTTTCTGATACTTGATCCGATAGATAAGGGAATAACATATTATATAATGTATACTTTATATTTATAACACAAGGGTAAACCTTAGAATAAAACTAGTTAGCAACTAGGCTATTCACTGTCTGCCTAAACCAGGAACTGACTCGTCTCTTTTTAAAGTCAAAGGCGTTAATTGCCAAATATACGAACGTTATTCAACGTTCCTCTTTAGTTTCACTCCCTTCGTACACATTAAAGTTCTCAATTAAAGTCATGTTTGAGGTTGGCTGAAACCGGTTGTCTTAATTGGACTCTAAAGTTGATTGAGTGTAAGGCTGTGACACATGTCGGGAAAAAGTTAGCCTAAATTCAGCTCCGGTCAGCTTGAAATAAAAACTAGGGATAAATAAAATGTTGAGCAAATAGACTCGTCATTCAACGAAGTAAAATCTCTGAGCTGGGAAATTGAAATGTAATTTTAACGAATACTAGAATTAGAACTTATTTTGAACATTTACTACTAATTGATTGTTTTAATCATCTTCATTATATACTTTTTTCTATTCATTTCAATAACTACTTTTTGGAATTATTCCAAAGTGAATTAACAGTGACTAAAAATTGGCTAAAACTCAGTACTGGCTGAGCCTGGCTAGTTAGTTTTTGCTGAGCCATAGAATTTATATTTTTTGCAATTTCTCTTGTATGTATGTATGTAATTGTTAACGTTAAAATGGTAACGGTAATAAATTTCATATTATTCGTTAAACTCTATTTTACTTATTAGGAGATTAAATTATCTTCTTTCATTAGTTATACTAGTGATATACATAGACCATAGATACAAAATGTCGATTTGATTTTACCCAAGATTTTCCATGAGCCTTGTAACCTTCGGATGTAATTGGAGCCATTAACCGTTCACCAACCTCATTATTTCTATAACATTCCATAAAACCATTACTATTATATGCTTATTATATAGTAGAGTATCTAGAGAGAGCTCGGTTGTTTGGCTCTTCGATTTCTTAGTCGAGGTTTAAAGACTAGAAAAAACGTGTAAAAATAATTTATCATTTCGTCAAAATATGTAAATAGTGTAATGTAAGTAATAGTGTAAGTAATAAATAACAGTTTATCATTTCATCATTTAATAATTATTGATGTAATCGGGAAAATAACTTATTCAACATGCTGTAGCACTTAAAAGTTTATCCAAATTTTGCATCATTTCATGCTATAGACTTTCATCGTCAAACTGTATCTTTTCAAAGAAAACGTAATAGGGCGATAGTAATGATTATCACGTATTTATCTAAAGAATTATTGAAACTGTATCTTTTCAATGGGAACTTAATAGACTGATGATAATGTTTACCATATTTTAATGTAAGGAATTAAACACAAACTGCAATAAAAATAAATGTAAAACATAGCTATAATATGATGAATAACCACTCTATTTATAAAAAGCTCAACGTTATCTTAAACTAGCTTACCGCCCGCGGCTTCGCCCGCTTTGTCTAAAACCTAATAAATTATATACTAAAACCTTCCTCTTGAATCATTCTATCTATTAAAAAAAACCGCATCAAAATCCGTTGCGTAGTTTTAAAGATTTAAGCATACAAAGGGACATAGGGACAGAGGAAGCGACTTTGTTTTATACTACGTAGTGACGTGTAATAACATCAAAACTCTTAAAACAAAAACTAAAGTTAACTAGCATCATGTAGTCTTGGCTTACTGTTCGCATCAGAAACTTTAAGGCTGTATTTTATCCAGTGACTTACGATAGATATTCTCTACAACGAAAGCCTTAATAACTTTAGAGTACAGTTTTTGTTACCTTTTTCCACATGGACGAGAACGAAATTTATGTATTGGAAATTAAAAAGTTTACATCGTGTAATAGAAAATGTATTAAAATTGTGAAGAATGGAAAGAATCGATGATTAGGCGGGAATATGCATTTTTTTCTGTTCTTGAATTATTTATTACAATACAATTATATAATACGATTATTTATTAGTCTGCAGCATGAGTTTAAAATAACTATATCATAAAGAACTGATTCATGTAGTAAACTAACACAATTCATCATGTGTGATAATCAAAAAGAATATCATTCATAAAAATCAAACATCTATACTTAATATTATAAAGGTGAAGAGTTTGTTTGTTTGAACGCGCTAATCTCGGGAACTACGAGTCCGATTTGAAAAATTCTTTCGGTGTTAGATAGCCCATTTATCGAGGAAGGTTATAAGGCTATATATAATCTCGCTAAGACCAATAGGAGCGGAGCATATACAATATTTATTTAAAAACGTAAATAATAATTTATATTGTATTCATGCATCCAGGAACAATTCAAGGAAAGTCCCAGGGAACATGTATGCGGAAGGAAGTTAACATGTCATAATATATTGTACGACGTAATAAATATAAATAAAAATCTATGCTGTTTTATCATATTTTTACAAATAATTTTCACAGAAATATTTGAATTTTTATTTGTTTGTTGTGATTAGAAACAATAACTACTGCACCAATTAAAAAATAATCTATATAATGAAATAATCGAAATGTTCACTAAGTTATACAAAATATTATAATTAATTTCAAAGTACATTTATTTGTTTGTCCTTCTTATACTTAGTAATGCATGCTTTATATGATTGTTCCTTGTAAAAGTGTAGAAGGAGAGAGTATGTTGTGGTTGTATCCTAGAAAATAACAAATACTTCTTTTTCGGCTAAAAATCATATTTCTTTTGAAATCCCCATTCATTTTAATATTATTTGAATCACTTCATACTAAAATTAATAACGATATAATATTATGTCTTCCTTTAACGTGTATTAAATAAATTTATAGTTAATAGTTGTACTAGGAATTTATAATGTAAACAACTTTATGTTAATTCTCTTTGACTGCGCGAGCGAAGCTGCGGGTAACAGCTAGTAATTCATAAGAAAAACTCATGAGAAGCAAAATGTATTGGGTAAATAATTTCTTTGAAATTTGACGATTCAAAATCTTTTCTAAAAAGTGGTATAAATAAATCTTTGAGTATGATAATAACTATACCAGGAAAGAGCTATGTTAAATAAGAGTATATATTATTTAGATTCATAGCCTCGGCTTATAGTTACGTAAGGGAAAGATCACATATCTTTCAATGAGAGAAAATCCTTTCAAGCTCTATCTCTTTCTCTATAATATTAGGAAAAGCACTAGACTCTATATCTCTATGATACTCGAAGGTATTAGAATACGACTGAATAATAAATATGTCTAATAATTTTAAGATTAGAATTTGTTGTGTTTTGTTTTGGTTGCAGGCTCGAAAGTTGAAACCGATTTACAAGCGATCCTTTACAATAAAATAACGCACGTATCGCGCCAATAATTCTTTCAGCTTAAATAGAACCGATAGGAAAATGTGTGTAGATAAACCGAGTCGGTCCAAGTGACACAAATCGTGGGAAAAATTGCGAAAATTTTTCACGATTCGCACGCATGCGTTCGCCAGTCGAGCTCGGGACGTCGAGCGGTGCGCACGTTTCGTGTGTTGTGCTGTGCTGTGTGTGTGTGAGTGACGTGCAGTGATGTGCGATCGTAGTGAATAAGCGGGTGAGTCTTATTTTTTAGGGCAAAAAAAAATTTTTTTTCGGGAATGTCGAAGTTTTTGAGGCAAGTTTGAATTGGAAAGTTTATGTGTGGTTGTTAATTGAATTTTACTGATGCAATTAAATAATCGATAAAATTATTTATTTTTATGGAATAGGGCACTTCGAGTTGTGTTATATTTTTAACAATTTTAGGCGTTTGATCTCCGATTTAATATTTTTAGGACTATAGACAGCTACGTTATTATTGCGTCTTTTTTTCTTTTATTGTAACGAGAGTATTATAGGGTCGATTCTCTACATTTGCTCTATATTTTTACAGCTCTACCATGTAGGTGAATAATTTGTTATTTTATCTTTTATAAATAACTAGATTTTTACCGAAATTTTAGTTCTCTATCATGACCTTTAGAAATAAAATTTTAATGTAGAGAGAGCAAACGGAGCCTATTAAATTATTTTTATTTAAATTTCAACAACACTTTTATGACTTTGAATTAACATTTTAGGCGTAATAAATTAGGTTATATTTTATTTTATTTACTACATACATTGAAACGATGCTTTTAGATAACTACAGAAGATATCTTTCTACGGCTCTATCATAAGCTATCACCCTTAACTTTACCTCTCTATTATTTTCTATACAAATATATAGACATTTATTTTAATACAAATGTATGACAAAAGTTAGAAAATTCTAAAACAAAATTCATTCGTTATTCACCAATGGTTGTTAACACTTTAACATGTGAATGATGAATTGTCACTACAGTTGAATGAATTTTGACGGTATTTCATGAATGACAAATTGATAATCTATTATCGCACCTAATATTATAGAAATAAAGTTTTTATTCGTTTATTAATAGGAAATAAGCTTGTTCTACTTGAACGATGATGAAAGCACTTTTAAGAGTGTTACATTGCGATGCAATAATAATATGATAGTCATATTATTATAGATTATACATGGATTTAATTTTTGTTTTGAATTTAACTTGGACGGATAAAATAAAAGTAACTAATATGTGAACATTTTGTTAATTTATTGTATTTTGGCAACAGTTGATAATAACTATTTATACTAATAATGGGTAAATAATACAATATTTAATAAATTATTTTAATAAAGCCCCAAGACCTTTTAGTATACGATATTACTTATTCACATCTGCTTCACTGATTTATTCTTAACTAGCGGTCCGCCCCGGCTTCGCCCATGGTACATATTTCGCAATAAAAAGTAGCCTATGTTCTTTCTCAGGGACTAAAGATTGTCTGTGCCAATTTTCATCAAAATCGGTTGAGAGGTTTAAGCGGATAAGCGTAACAGACAGACAGACAGAGTTACTTTCGCATTTATAATATTATATTAGTAGGGATATAGGCAATAATTCCCGAATATTTTCTAGAATCTCGTTGCTACTTCTACTAGAAATAAAACCTAGGACTCCTATATAATATGCTTTAACCACTGTACCAAAGAGATAGCAAAGTCGTATAATAAATGAAACAACTCCAAGCTTTTGAGAGCAAAGAATACGTAATAATATTTCACAGTTCTAGATGGAATAACAATTCCTATTTCTATCTAGACTTGAATAGGTTTTTTCATATTTAATACCACGTTTCTTATAATATATGTCGCGTGTTTCATAGCGTCTTTGAAATATTACTCACTTTTATTTTCTTAGTGTGAAAAGCTCTTAGGAAAATGTCAAAGAATCTTATAAACTGTAGACGTATTTATGTTTATTCTGTATATTTAAATTGCTTAATGTGATTTAGGTCTTTACCGATTTTCAACTAGCTTTTAGTGTTTCAATGTCTTCTAGGCATACCTTCTACAAGGCGCTCGTGATTTGTTTGATCTGATCCGAGGTATAAAGAAGAAAATGTAGCTTTAATTACAATGAATAATATTTGTTTCTGGTGTTGAAAGATAAGATACATACTTATACAAAGGCGAAAGTAATTGTCTGTCTGTCTGTCTTTTTTCACGCCTAAACCACTGAACCGATTTTGATGATATTCAGTGAAAATATAGTTTCAGACCTGAGAAAGGATATCGGATATTTTTTACGTCGGTAATCGGGAACAATGCGGAACCTTCGGCGGAAAGTTTGTAGATTATATTTTGAAATTGGTCCAGTATTATTTTTTATTTATCCGTCATGAATTAAAAAACTTTATAAGTTATATATAATTCTACATAGATAAGACTAATGTTAACATTAACTTCATCACTTACATTATAAACATTAACCAAGTACCAATAGTTAAAATGTTCTCAGAAAGTCCCATTTTCTCCTCAGAGACTGGAAGAGGCTCCCTTTCAGTTTAGAAAGCTCATAACCTCGTTCGAAAGTCGATCAGTGTATGTGAAATATATTTGACCCGGGTTACGTAAGGCATATGACATTTTTTCGTTTATTGGTTGATTTTGAAGTAAGTTCGTGTTTCAGATGAAATATATACAATAAAATTTTAAATATATGATTAGGTTGAAAGAAAATACATAAAAGTACCTATTAGATACGTAATCTAATATTAATATTCTAGACTCGGAATTCAGAAAATTCGTGAAATTTTGAGCGTTTTGTTTTCGGCCTTATATATTACTAGCGGTCCGCCCTGGCTTCGCCCATGGTACATGTTTATGTTTTCTTTCCATAAGAACCATTCTCGTACTTCAAGGAATTTTATAAAAAAAGAATTATCGAAATCGGTCCACCCGTTCACGCGTGATGCCGTGACCAAGGGAAATAGGGATTCATTTTTATATATACAGATAATTTTATATTAAACTGGCTTTCCTCCCGCGGCTTTGCCCGCTTTGTCTAAAACCTTATAAATATACTGATAGCTTCCTCTAGAATCATCTTCCTCTATCTATTAAAAAAACCGCATCAAAATCCGTTGCGTAGTTTTAAACATTTAAGCATACATAGAGACATAGGGACAGAGGAAGCGACTTTGTTTTATACTATGTAGTGAAGTTCATTATTCTGATTCTATCCGGTCAAAACCGAATATCTTATGGACAAGCTATTTATTAAACAGTCCTTACAATTAACTAGCCCTTATCAATCAAGATGATTAAAGATACTAATGAATATGGAACTGACACTTATGAATATTTAATTATACACTTTATATTCATCGAATATCTATCAATATAACATATAATTGTATATGATCTAGATATTCTAATAATATTATAAACGCGAAAGTTTGGAAGTATGGATGGATTGACGATTGTTATTCTTTCACATAAAAACTACTGAACCGATTACAATGAAATTTGTTATGTAGGTAGCTGAAGACCCAGAATTTTTTTAGGCTACTTTTTATCCCGGAAATCTTACAGGAACGGGAACGATGCGGGTTTATCGATTTTCGTTCGGACAATTACGTCTATAAGATTTTTTTTTTCATAATATCGTTCAAAAATTTAAATAAGTAGTGTTGTGTAACAGGATTTCTCGGTTCTTCATTTGTCCTAACCACCAAGGAAACGGTCAAGATTAGGAAGGGTATAATACGTACATACAATATTTATTGCGCAAAGGGGATACCTACAGCTACATGCCCTACAGACCCAACGAAGCTTCTGTCAATCTTTTACTCCCACATAAGTTGTGTAAGATATTTTGATTAATAGAATAAATTATAAAGAACACAGGTCAGTATTATAATATTTATTTATAGTTTTCCGCACGTGGCTACGTCCGCGTAGTAAAAAGTACTTGCATAATTTTCATGTGATTTCCGTGTTAAAACCTATCATATGTCCTTTTATATGTCTCAAACTATTTTAATACTTTATTTTCTTCAAATCGGTTCAGTGATATTGGCGTGAAGAAGAGACAGACAGACCGACAAACAGACAGAGCTGCTTTCGCTTTTATAATATGGGGTTATAAAATAAATAAATATTTCAGGATAATTTTCACACACGGCACGATCTGATCCCATACTAAGCTTTCGCTCAAAAAAAGATGATCTACACTTTCAAAATGTCCTATTTGACTAGTTTAAATTAATTTGTGAGATAAATTTCATCTTTTGTTTTGATCACAAATTCCTACAAGATATAATGTAAGGCATCTGCATTAACTCTCTTTATTTAATTTCAACTTAAAGAGTTGCGACCTTTTTCTATTAAAAGTTCGCATTTAATTTTGAATGAATTCCCAACAAAGCAAACACTTTACAATAATTAATTAAAAAGCTTTGGCCTGCGGCTTTTCTCTCAAGTCAAAAAAGCTTGTATACGCATAGGCTTGTATAGGTCATCTGTTTGCGTATTAAAGGTCAAAGTTTCTTCTGTAATTCTTTCTTCAATACTCGTATTATAATATACTTTATATTCTATTAGTGTTATAAAAATGAATGTATGTTTGTGAGTTTGTTTGAAGAAATTAATATCAAAAATTACTAAACAAGTCTTGAAAATACTTTCGCTGATAGAAAGCTGCTTTTAGTGACATAGGTTATATTTCTGAAACTCTTCTGAAAAGTAATTTTTAAGAAGCTTATGTTTCTCAAAATAAAATCCTATAGAATATATTTATAGAAAATGTAGACAAATTATATTTTAAATGTCACTTATAAATAGACAAAATATCTTAATATCATTAGTCATAACTTCGTATTATATCAAACTAGCTGTGCTCCGCGGATTTACCCGCATTGCTCCGCTCCTGTTGGTCTTAGCGTAATGATATATATATCATTACGCTAAGAGCAACAGACGATATATATACAGGGTGTCCCACTGTTGGTATACTAAGCTCAAAGGAGGTTATAGTTTTGCATACGCTGAGTTCGTAAAAAATACTTATAAAATTCCAGATGCATTTTTTTTTCAAATAGATGAATTCTTAAAACTCTATGTGTACACCCATAACAAGCAACCCGCCCAACTTTACCACCAGCACGTGAGATATCGTTTAAGATTATGTTTTCATAGACAAAATGCTCACATTATCGAAGCGGTATATGCCAGCTGCACGAATCTAGAGAAGAAAACATGGATTTTCAGGAAAAATTTAGCAAAAATTTTTTGACGTAATTTTGTTGTTTAAGTATTTTTTACGTGATCAGTGTATGCTAAACTACAAGTCTCTTCGCGCTTAGTATACCAATAGTGGGACATCCTGTATATATCATTACGCTAAGACCAACAGGAGAGGAGGAGAAAATAGATGACTTCGTTCGTTGTGTTACCTCAAAATCTGATAAGTTTGTGTTTCATTTCTCAAGAGTTTTATACATTTATAAATAATACTCTAATGAATAAGTAACGTTTTAAGTTTATTTAATACTAGCTGTGCTCCGCGGTTTCACTCGCATTGCTCCGCTCCTGTTGGTCTTAGCGTGATGATCTATAGCCTTCCTCGATAAATGGGCTATCTTCACACCGAAAAAATTTTTCAAATCGGACCAGTGGTTCCTGAGATTAGCACGTTCAAACAAACAAACTCTTCAGCTTTATAATATTAGTATAGATAAATAAACCTACATACTATTTGTGAGTGTCAAAGTCGGAACCTTTTATTGAAAAAGTATTTATTCTTTTTGACGAATAACTTTATATTCGTTCTGTGTTCACTGAATATCAGAAAACGCTCCAACGGAGAATTAAATATAAAATTTCACCTGGATTTTTCAAATATTACGATCGCAAACGAATTTACTCTTACGCTTATAATTAATTAAATAATTCTATAAAAATAAAAATATTCAGCGATGAGCTCTTTCGATACGAATTTGTTCTCGTATCGTTCGTTGATTTTAAGTAATTATAAATTCCGTATTCATTTATATGAATATTCAATTTAAAAACTTGAAAATATTATATGAATGAATGAATGAATGAAAAATTCTTTATTGTACACCATATAGGACAATTTAAAACACATAATAACAATTATACTTTAGATCTTCGTAAAAATAAAATAAAAAAGACGTGTGGCACTCGGGGACTGCCGCGGTACCTATAGCTATTGCATGCTATGCCTTCAAGCCACACCTCCGCGCCCGTCGGAGTGGGGAGCGTGAGGTTTTTCGTTACTAAATTTCTGGATTCGGTCCCCGCGCTCAAGGCCCGCGATAGAAGCTATGCAATAGCTTAAAAATAAATGCTTCAAGGTTTTCTACAGAAATGTCTATTTTTTTATCCTTTCACATAGGCTTCTTAACAAAATTGTTATTAAAATTTAACCTTTGACTTTTTTATATTTGAAAATCTGTGCTTGTATTATTTTATAAAGATTCTATCAGGTGATAATAAGAGTAGTATCTACACTCAGTCATAAAAACCGTTGCCAAATAAGATCATTCGTTTCAGACCTACGGGAACTTACAGAACATTTGCATTACTTAAAAACTTTATAGTCAACATCCAAAAAATTATATTCGAATGCCTATTCGTTTCATATACATTAGGTTTTAGCGTGCGGTTTATCAATGTAGGTATATTTCATTTGGGTGCTATCCATTTAAAGTGTCAACCGTGGCTTGTGGTTTATAATGATCGCTAAATGGTCTAGACTGACTTATATAATATATAGGCTATATGAAATGTATAATTCCAACTCAAACATTTATTTATGAATTAGTTTTTTGAATCGTAATTATATAGATTTACCAAATTTTATCATCATCAGCACATTATGTTCCCACTGCTAGGACACGGGCCACCCTTATGGAATCAGGCCGTAATCCACCACGCTAGCCAAGTGCGGGTTGGCGGATGACAGTCATGCGTATTCTAATACTATGTTCCTGATATTATAGAGAAAAAGACAGAGCTTGAAAGGATTTTTCAAGCTCTATATTTTTCTCTCTTTATCTTGAAATCAAAATTTCGATGACATGTGACATCCGCCAATGTCAAATGTCATCGAAATGTTTATTCTTCGACATGTCGGTTTCCCCACGATGTTTTCCTTCACCGTTCAAGCAGGGTGATGTTATAAATATGCGCAGATAAATTGAAAATCAATTTATATCCTGCACATTCGCCTTTTCTCTATATTATTTATCACCAAGAAACTATGTATTAGATCCTTCATATTGTTGTTTGTAAATAAAATCTACTTAAAATAGATGAAATTTCGAAGAGCTTAAAGTACGGATAAACAGAAAGGAAGAAGACATAAAACTATATAGCTAAAAGAAGCTTAGAATATACCTATATATCTTCTAATTATATTACAAAATTATCTTTTATGTTCGGAACAACTTTGTCGAGTGTTTTTAAAAGAAAATATAACAAAAGACAGTTCAACGTTATGGTTCGAACGTAAGTAGCTTCATAAGGACACACTTAATTAAATTTCTTCACAATACAATATATTTTCTCAGAGAAAAACATTTCAAGATATGATTATAATGAATCAACTTAAAAATAATGTCTTATTTATGTAGGAATATTATTTTTAAATGTGCTTTGTATTTTATTTATTACAATCTTGTTTAAAAATCTTAAATATGAGGGTATTTTTTTAAATTAATTTATTATTGTTTTTTCAATATTCAACGGAAGTTACAAGCTCATTACCTGTATATTAAAATAATTCACTACTTACAAACAAACATAAATTCTTTATTGTGCACCTCAGAAAATTACAACTGAGAATAAACAATAAGTCGAAGAGCACAACAGGCGGTCTTATCGCTCAAACAGCGATCTCTTCCAGGCAACCTGGTGGACAAGGAGATACTTACTTACTTTATACGTTGAAAACAAACAAAATTAATTTAAGCTCTTAGTTTTATACTTAACTAGGTTTTCGCCCGCGGCTTCGCCCGCGTTTTCAAAGAAAAACCCGCATAGTTCCTGTTCCCTTGGGATTTCCGGGATAAAACCTATCCTATGTGTTAATCCAAGTTATCTTCTATATGTGTGCTAAATTTCATTGTAATCGGTTCAGTAGCATTTGCGTGAAAGAATAACAAACACACACACATCACAAACTCTTCAGGTTTATAATATTAGTATAGATTTCAATTAGTAATAGTAAATAACTTTATCCACCGAAGAACTATCGAGTTTCTTGTCGGCTCTTCTCTATAGAAGCGAATTACCAAATCAATGATAACTTAATAAAGAACCACTATGTTTAGCTACTTATTTACTTGAGATTGAAGATTCACAAGTACAAAATACACGAGCATCGTTTTTTAAATTTTGCATGTGACAGATGTGTCCACTGTCCGTGTTACAGTTTCTAAAAAAATTCAATTTGGCTCCAATTTTTTTAATCAAAAAAGCCATTCCTACCATTGCAGATAGTTAGAAAGAGAGTATACATATAATAAGCTACTTTGACGACGCGGTTGGCGCAGTGGTAAAGTAACTGCCTACTGAGCCGACGGTCCCGGGTTCGATCCCCGGTCAGGGCAAATATTTGTGTGATGAACTCAATTATTTGTTCTTGGGTCTGGGTGTTATTATCTATATATGTATTTATTAAATATTATATTTATCGTCGCCTAGTTCCCACAACACAAGCCTTAATTGAGCTTACTGTGGGACTAGGTCGATTTGTGTAATAATGTCCTATAATATTTATTTATTTTATTTTATTTACTTTACACCGCGGTGAAAAATTTCATTCCCATGGGAATTTACTTTAACTACGCCCGCTAGTAAAATATTAGTTATTTTAATACATACGTATTCACAATCGAAATCAACAGTCGTAAGAGAAATTTGTTTATTTTTATTTTTTGACGAAACATCAATCATTGAAAGGAATTAAATAATTATTTTAACGCTACATTTTCGCAGTTAAAGGATAAAGGAAAAAACCATAAAAAGCCTTATTTATCAAGGCTTATAAACGCTAATAAAAGGCGCGAATTAATCGCTTTAAAAAGGGATGGAAGGTATTAAGTTCTTACCTTTTATATCGTTATTCATAAATATGTTAAAATATAATTCATAAATTAATATCAACACAGATGAAATTGAAGTACATTAATTTATGTTAAATGCATATTCTTAAATGAAAATATTTGTCATTCAATCTCTTTGCTTCGGGTAATCGTGAAAAAAGACAATAACCTTTTTTATAACACTAAGCACGTAAATGTTGTCTGGGGTAGATTGCTGTTTAGCAATAGTTGGTTGATAAGTTTCTACAGAGTAAAGCATACAAATTCCTCATATAATAACAATAAATTATACTCAAATAATATACCAAACGTGCCGATATTATTAAACAACAACATTCCATATATTTTTTAAATAAACTAATCAAGCATTACACATAAAATATGTAATCCACATTTCTTTTAAATCCAAATCCAACATCTAGAAAGGGTAAAAATATCAACAGTATACAACATTACCAAAGGCAATTTGTTAATATTTTAACTATATAGCAATCAATGTTATTAACAAGCATTGGGGCTAATTAGTTATCATATATTGCTTCATCATGACAATATTGTTCTGAATATTTAAAAATATTTATATTTATGACGTTGTCATACTTTATACGTAAACGCATTTTGTATAATGGAGTTATTAATAAGATATTGCAGTTTGTTTTATTCGTAATATATGTATATTTCATTATATTGGGCATACGATTTATATTTTTAAATAGTATGATATTTACGTTGTAAACAGTCTGAGTAATTAATTGACGTATGAAATAAGTATAGAGAATGCTGTTAAGAAAAAAATCTGTATATTCGAAAGGTAGAATAATATGTCTCTGATTTAGGGCTGATTTTTCAATCCTTGGTTAAAACTTATTCGTCGAATAATGTATAAAACTACCATTTTAAAAATGTATTCTAATTGCCCGTATTTGACAGTTTACGTAACATTTTAATATTATCGTGTAATACTTTATTGGACGGATAAGTTTTAACCAAGCATTGAAAAATCGGCCCTTAGAGTAGGTAATAAACAATGAAGGATTAGGAAAAGATTAGAATGAAAACGAATAGAGTATTTTCCGGTTTTTAAACCACATAATAAATTTCTAACTTGTTTTATTTCATTTATAAAAGACAGAGATAAAGCCGCGAATTATGGGATCTATCATTCTGGCATTATATTGTTTCTTTTCTTTGAGTTTTGCTGCATTTATGACCTATGTATAATAAAGTGTAATAAAAATATGATTTAACTGAAATTACTTTAAATTATACAATAATAAAATACAATGCACGTGCCATATTAAATTTCTATTGAAATCAACATTAATATCAGTAATAATCCTCAATTAATTTAATCATATTAATACTACTCATCCACGCGAAAAACAGCGCTGCCACGCAATTTTTCATTGTGTCTCATAAAAAAAGTACTCGCTTTTTATCACACACGTTATACATTCCAGAATATTCGAGAACATTCGAATGCTCATGATATTTTGTTGTAAGAACATTATTTGAGGTTTTATTATGATGGCGCATCCATGGATTTTTATTCATAAAACCGAATGAGGTAACAGAAATATTGTAAAGGAAAAAATAGATTTAATTTAAAGAGAGTGGTTTACAAATTTTTATATTTATGGTTAGGTTATCATAGAAGTAACATCATTACGACGTTGTTATTTTTGTAATATAATAAACTTAGATTAAGGATTGGTCTCCGCGCGTGCGCTACGACTAGATACCGCCGGCGTACTTGAAAAATGCGGCAACTAATAGTACGCCGAATTCGGCGTACCCAAGCCAGTCGTGTCACAAGCATTGTATGGAGAGGGCGTACCGATAGTTTATAAAGATTTTGAACAAAAACCCCGAAGTAAAATGCCTGTTTGTGTAATAAAACTGTTTAAAAATAATACAACAAAAAATAAGAAAGACACTGGGATCACATACCATCACTAAGTATCGTATTATTCAAAATTTCTCCTTTACTTCGAAATTTTTGTCTACGAAAATACGACGCCATTCAGTGTTGCCGTACTGCATATCCAAAAAAATATCTACACGTGGTTGAGTAAATCTTTTAGCAATAATTTGAACTTATTAATAATGTTTTTTTTAGGCATATATAAAAAAGGATAATAACAATAATTTATTTCTGTTTAACCATGTTTAACTGACTCATATAATATGTTATTTTTTTATTACCGCTTTTTTACTTTTAAACAACCTTTGTGACTATAGTATAGTAGCGTCGAAAGTGGATTTGAGTCGCATGTTCATGGATTCGATTCCCGGCCAGGTCAAGATGAAAAAAAATATTTTTCAAACTTCTTTCCAAGATGGCCGATTTCCCATTTATGAGGTAAAATTTATGTAGCTGGCAGCACAATTCTTCACACACACCAGCGTCTTTACAAATTGCCTTACACACACTACAGAACTGAGTTGCCGCACTCACGGAGCTATTGTTTTTAGGTGGGGCGGTATCTAGTCGTAGCGCGCGCGCGGAGACCAATCCATAATCTAAGATAATAAATTATCATAATTAAAGTTTACATGTTTGTATTTTCTTTGAGAATATGTGTCTCATATACAATAGGATAAGTTTTTTTTTTGTTAAACATATTATATATCAATAAATGTAGAATGCCTTGAGTAATCGTAGTGAAATTTCGTTAAAAATAATATACATATATCTAAATATAAAAATACTAGCTTTCCGCCCGGGACTTCGCCCGCGTTCTCAAAGAAAAACCCGCATAGTTCCCGTTCCCGTGGGATTTCCGGGATAAAACCTATCCAATGTGTTAATGCAAGTTACCCTCTATATGTATGCTAAATTTCATTGTAATCGGTTCAGTAGTATTTGCGTGAAAGAGTAACAAACATACATGTGTATTTTTGTTACTCTTTCATGCAAATACTTTACACATCCATCCTCACAAACTTTCGCATTTATAATATTAAGTAGGATAGGATTGTCATATTATTACGGTAAATGATTTCCAACTGCATTTGCGTTATTGAAACTTTTTCGTACAATAAAAAAACTAAGATCTAATCTACGATCATATCCACGTGTATAATAATAGCAAGAATTAACTACTAACCACAAGTGACCCAAAGCTAGTAAACTCATCATCCCAACCCGAGGGACAATCATAACATGAGTTACTATTTCAGTTAACTTTAGTCGTATAAATGAGTTAGCGGTTTTGAAGTGACCACGCGGTGTTAAGGCTACTACCATGATAGTAAGAGCGATTTGTATGTAATTTTAACGATTTTTTTGTCTTTTAATATAAAAATATTTACGTTTTCTCTACATAAGAACTATCCTCGTACTTCAAGTAATATAATAAAAAAAGAATTATCGAAATCGGTCCACCCGTTCACGCGTGATGCCGTGACCAAGCAAAACGGGTTTCATTTTTATTTTGTATATATATAGATTGACAAATTTAATAACCATGCTAATCACGGACAGTTCTTTCGCATCATTATCTAATCGTGGTGTTTGAAGTTAACTCCTCCGAAAATGATTGACCGATTCTCATGAAATTTTGTGTGCATACCAGGTAGATCTAATGTATCGAATAACATCTATTTTTCATACCCCAAGTGATAAGAGTAAGGCAGAACAACTTTTGCCGGGGCAGCTAATTATGATATACCTACCTAATTATTATGAAGAAATAAAATGTAAAATTGACGTGATTAATTTAAGAGCAACTACAGTGTTTCTTGTCATCTCTTCTCTTTGCGTAAAATTTACGTATTTTGGCAATTGTGTATTTTATAAGGCTGTTGTATTTTTTTTTACTTGTTTCTTTACGAAAATGAATAACGAGTATTGTTAAAGTTAATAAGTAACTGCGGTACATGTAAAAGTTATTATTATAAAATGACAGCTTCAGTCAATTTTATTTATTATACCTATCGTATATCGGTTGAAATTGTTTCCCGTTAGATCAAAGATACATGAACCAAAGTGAGCAAAGGTTGTTAAGGCTATGACTATAGCAATAAGCGTAGCGATTTAAATACAAAATAAGTTGTGAGTTTCTTTATTTTCACGACCGTAATATAATAGGTCCTTTTCACAATCGAGTGCGTTGGCCCAACAAGTGATCGTCGATGTTTGCCTCCAATGCGGCGATTATGAATAAACATCTACAATAACGGCCGACCATAGACATTTAGGACCTCTACACTATCGTGATTGCCTTTACTCGCCCAACGCTGCCCATTGTGAAAAGAGCCTTTAACATATTTTTAATGGCTATTTATACAATTTTAATTTCCTGTGTACTAGAGTAAAATGTTTATTTTTGAGCACATTAAAACTATGATACACGATGAATATTTATGCAATTATTTGCACATTATTTGCAGTTATTATTTGTACGGTTTAACATCATAATGTATTTATAATGTTATTCCAATACTAATGTAAACAGAGAAAAGTGTTCTTTTGACCAAAACACTTCACATTATTTTCTGAATATCCCTTGAGGCACGCCATCATCGTTAACTTAGTTCTATCTCAGATAATTTCGCTAAATAAATGAGCATCAAGGGATTTTGACGTGACCGACAGAAAGAAAATATATTTAAATATACAAAAATAAATGATTGGTGTAGGTATTTATTTCTGAACGTTTGTTGTTGATGCCTGTTCTAAAGTTTACAAAGATAATTAATAACTTTGTTAAATTTTTTTAAGAAGAATCAATAATTAAAAAGGGTGCACTTCTGATGTGTGATGTATGTATTTAAGATGGTGAAAATATTTTATTTACATTATTTAACATTATTTATGTAACTTTATGACAGATAATATGTATAGAGCTAGTTATTAAAATTCTCCATTATGTCTATATTACGCGCAAAACGTCTAAAATTATAAATACTACATTAATCTAATATGTAAAGACGTGTTTGTATATCATCTTACTTTTTGATAGTAATCGCTATCGCCCATAGCATGAACACGACCTCTAATGACTGGAAAGTTGTACTAAGCTGTAACGGTTGTTAGGATTCGATGTAACATTTTTGTTATCATTATCTGATGTTTGTGCCTTGATTGATGTTTCTTGTCATGTATTGAATACCAATTTAAACCGATGAATAGGTTTATTCATGTTAACTTCAATTATGTTTGTAAATTGTACAAGCTGTGCCCCGTGGTTTTACTTACATTGCTCCGCTTCTATTTATCGAAAATTATAAGCTATAACGTCATAGCTCATCATCACGTTATAGCTTATAATTTTCCTCGATAAATATTAAATACGCTATCTGACATTAATAATATTTCAAATTGAACTAGGTAGTAGTTCTTGAGAAGAATGTGGTCAAACAAACAACAAACTCATCAGCTTTAAACATAAGTTCTATATCTATAGATAAAGTTAACTTTCTTGTAGCTTGCAACCTCTCCTTACAAGATTCAATAAATGTCTTTCACTTCTTGGTTCATGAACAAAATTGTGACGCCCACATATACCCTTGGGATCTAATTGATATTGGCTTTGAAAAATGTTCCCTTATTTTGTTATGGGCTTTCTGATACCTGATCAAATCTACTTTTCCTTATATCATCTTACCACACTGGTCGCTTAGTCAGTTTCAACAAGGTATTAACAGGCATTGACATATCCTATCCTACTAATATTATAAATGCGAAAGTTTGTGAAGATGGATAGATGTATGTGTTACTCTTTCAAGAATAAAATTGGTGGAAGAAACATAAGAGTAAGTGGTCGCGCCAATGTAAAAAATATACGTAAATATATTTTTCGATATAAAGTGGACTGTATTTTGATCTACGTGGTGTAAGCAAAAGAGGGGAAAGACGGGAACACACGGCACATACCTCGTCGGAGGGAGTAGCGTCCAGAACACACGCCGCGCCACGCGGTCAGGGTCCTCCAGCTCGCGCCGGGTACGAACGGGTCCAGTCCAAACACTCCACGCGAACACACACGCGGCGGTGAGCGCGACCAAGGGGCCGGGGAACGGGATTCCCCGGGGGTGTTACAAAAGCACAATGCC
>CAJQZM010031098.1:6173-49168 GCA_907164665.1 Colias nastes | reverse complement strand
AGATCGGAGCGAACTCGACTGTCGTATGACAATCGTGATTCGTGACATAGGTACGTCACGTGGCTAGCGCTAAATAGCGCGCGGTGATTGGTTGTGCTCGTATGTAGGGAAGGATGAAGGAGTACACCACAAAATAATAAACATTTAATTTCTACATTTACTATTTTAATTATATTGGCGTTACCAGTAAGTTTAAATTTATAAACATAAATTTATACATTTTTTGTAAATTTGTAATACTTATAAGTTACACATAAGAATTACACATGAGCTTAAGAAATACTTGCCGGTTCGTCCGCGAGTGAAGCCGCGCGGCAGAGCTAGTATAATACTATATACTGCAGTTTATCTTTGTCGATGTTTCTCAAATAAAATAAACTGCCAAATTCTGGTTATACCAATTCAGACCCAACACTCAAGCCCTAATTTGACGTTTCACTCAATAAAATTAACAGAAAGATTAATATTGACCAAGATTTCAAATGACTCGTACTTTTACCAGATTTAAGAAAGCGTCCTTTATGTGAGAAGTTTCAATTTTTATTGCCCAAGTTTAGTGTCAGATGGCTATTCTAAAACCTGAATAATTTTGTGACAATAGTTGTTCTGAACTCAGTTATACGTTTTATTAGATGGAAGTTTTGAATCTAGATGGTCAGGGTTTTTAGTATGGTCTTGATGTTTATTTCATGGAGATAAAACCGAATATTACTCGTTTATTCCCCTGGGACTGTTCTTTGGCTTTAATTGTGGTGTTTTCTTAAATATCATTTTTGTTTTAAGATGCAAATAAATTGATATAGAACGTACCATATAGGTATGTAGTTATGTTGTTAAGAGAGTCTTTTATTTATGTCTTTCGTTTTCAAGCAAAACTAGTAAATTTTACCGTAGAGAATAAGAAGATAGAGAGAATAACACATGATTCCACCT
The DNA here is from genome assembly GCA_907164665.1 of Colias nastes. NCBI lineage: Eukaryota > Metazoa > Arthropoda > Insecta > Lepidoptera > Pieridae > Colias > Colias nastes. The sequence goes on along the minus strand of CAJQZM010031098.1, from coordinate 48,235 downwards.
CAGCAATCGCATTTCATCTTATCTTCAAATTTAAGGACAATATCAGAATTATCATTTAACATTTTCCTTCAGAAGACACAGACACATTTCATTCACATCAGGATTAACAAGAAAATCTGTAGATTACGAAAAAAAAAATGGTGATTTATAAATCCATATAATACCAATGTGTTTATTCATAATCCACCAAAAATGTATATCGTTTAACCTGTGATATATTCGTAACATTTACAGTAATGCTGAGACGTGTGAGATATGTGATTTCATTTGTAACCTGTATTGAGATATGTCCTCGATTTACCTTTCGATAACATGTATGTTTAGAATATAATATTTACTGTATTGTTCGGTTATTGATCACATACTTATAGCAAAGTTGTGATGGTTATGGTTGACGATTTCTAAAGGAAAGTTCTAGACGAGTGCTGGAGTAGATTTCTCATGAAATTATGTGTGGTCTAGGTCTGAGCATCGGCCAACATCTATTTTTCATGTGTTATTAAGTGATAAGAGGAAGGTAGAACAACGTTTGCCGGGACAGCTAGTGATTTTGTACTTTCACTAGCATTCCGTCCGTGGCTTCGCCCGCTTTGCCTAAAACCTAATAAATTATATACTAAAACCTTCCCCTTGAATCACTCTATATATTAAAAAAAAAACAAATCAAAATACGTTGCGTAGTTTTAAAGATTTAAGCATACATAGGGACAGAGAAAGCGACTTTGTTTTATACTATGTAGTGATACGATACCGTTCATTGCAGTACAACGCCACACACATACATCTTTTCCAATTGAATGATGCAACCTGACTGACACATACAGCACATTCACGGGATAATATCCGCCATTTTCTCGCTATGAAGTCTTCATTTATCATGCGGTAACTTGACGCGCTTCGGCAGCTCGCAATTTTTCGCTTCCATGCCTTTTCGTATGCTCTTATGTAGAATAGACTTAGATTATAGGGTTGGTATTACCCGACTGCGAAAGGAAGGATGTGGTTTTCAAATGTATGTATGTGTCTCTGAAGCCAGCTGAAATCATTTATTCTTGTAATAAAAATACTGGAAAAAAAATACAAATACAAAAAAACTAAGATAATTCTAACAATGCCTAAAATGTCATTGCAATCATCAAATATAGCACATTAAAATAGATCAGGAAAAGCTATGTCCAGATTCTCCATTTTCACAAAGGGGGAGGCGCAGCTACATTGCGGCGGCGCATCTTCATCATCATCATCATAACCCGGCACAGCTGACATCAGCTGGGACACGGGCCTCCTATGAGGGTACAGGCCATAATCCACAACGCTGGCCAAATGCGGGTTGGCAGATGCCAACATCATAGCACATGTTATTCGCACCGCTACATACAGTATACAGCATTGGTAGAAACAGTTTCATAGCTATTACAATTTTGTAGCATAGCATCTCTGGTGGAAAAGCACCCTAACTGTTTGTTTTTAATAAATCTGTTGACAAAGGAGTTTTATATAACCCTATACATTTTCTCGTCAATTTGTTATATTTTACAAGCAGTATTACTAAACTAGATAAGGTTTAACTTAAGTGCGTTCTGCATGCAAAATGGCGTCTCCTGGTTATATATTGCATTCTTTATCAACAATTTTATGTGTTTTATTTTTCAAACAATCGTTAGTGACATGACGTTATATTTTACTGAAATATGTATTTTCAACCGACTTAAAACAGGAGGAGGTTCCCAATTCAACTGTAAGTAGTTTTTGTTTGTTTGTTTGGTACCTCACTTTTTGACTTATCGATTTGGCTGTTTCTTTATTTTATTATAACAGTATTTACATTGTCCAATATGTATCTAGTGTACGAAAGTAGTTAATATTATATAATATGAAATAATTATTACACTATTTAACTAAATTATTATATATTCACTTTCGATACACTTCTTGAAATCAGTCGTAATTTAGTTGAATTCATATTATAGTTTATTATAATAATTATGAATTTAAATAATTCCGTCGTACAAGGAAATAGGTTTGTTTTTCTATTCAAAGTAGATATTATTCAATAAAACACTAGTAAAATTTATATTTGGCACTTTCAAAACACTGACTCGGTGTGAAGTACGGACTATAATAATATTTTCACACAGTTTGCGGTATTGTAAAGTAACAGTGGTAGGTAATAGCAGTGAAATGAAATTTTTATTTGCATGTTATGTTCCGAAAATATATTATTTGTTTTATTTTTAATGCTTCATGCAATGGCATTTTATAAGCAAAAATCGTAAATTATATTTTTCATAAGGTTAAATAATAGCTTAAAAAGCCTTAGGGCTTATTACAAATTCTGTTTCAATAAAAAAATAAATAAACTAGTAAATTGTGTGTTTCTTTAAAAAATATCTAAACTATACTACAACTATATTATTATAATCAAAGAACTAAAGAGATAAGTAAAGTTAATCCCTATAATAAAATTTTCCAAAACCCAAAGTTATTTTCAAAAGCTACAACTGTAATTCAGAATTTTAAAACCTTCGATATCTATACGAGAATTTAGTAGTCCCGTCCAATCGAACCTGACCACTAAATTCGGGCCGCCATATATAAAAAATCGGTCAAGTGCGAGTTGGGCTCTTGGTACTAAGAGTTCCGTACATGTAAAGAGCAACTGCAAAAAGTGGTTACTAATCCCATTTTTGACGGCACTAACTGTTGATTCCTCGATTATTTGTTATGATAGCATAAAAATATGATGCATTTTTTGCTATAAAATTTCAACTGTCTAACTATGGTACCTACATGAGATACAGCCTAGTGACAACCGGGTTGACAGCGTCTCAATATTCCCGCTTTACCCTTTCAGTACGGAACCCTAAAAGTAAAAAAAAACTATGGAATATTTTCCCCATTTTATCCGCATAAAATTCTGGCTTAAACCTGACGTCAGTCACACGTGAAATTGTTAGCTTACCCCGAACAAAGTTTTTAGCTAACCTGTTTTTGTAAGTTTTTTTGGTTATTTTGCAGTACATTGCAGTGAAAGTGTTAGAACTTTTTTGCTAGTGTATGCGGTTTGGCAATGTATTGTAACATGTTCTTTTTTACAGTTTCGAGTTAATTCCGCTGATCAGGGATATAGTCGGTAATCTTCTTTCGTTTTAAAGTTTTTTACAGAATACACTATTCTTATTTTTATGTAGCACAAATTAGTATACTTTAGGTATTATAATTCCTGTTGTAATATTAAAATATGAATGAGGATGGATATATTTTTACATTATCACGCAAAAGTGACTAATCGGATTAGTATTAAATCCAGTTATAAAGATAATAGCACAGATAAAATAATAATATAAACTCTTTGGTTTTGATACCCTTATATTTTTAATCTGTGTTGAGTTGATTACATTACAAAAATAAAAATTCAAAAACATCAATTTATAAAATGATAGGACAACAGTCACTTGGCATATAAAAAAATATCGATAACTAGGTATAATATTAAGGGGATATGCTTCGTTATAATAATTGTAATAATATTTTCAAGTAGATAAGAGCCCTTCAATATCACACGTGATTCTGTTCTCTAATTGGATTAATCGTGCGATGTTAAAGTTATGCATGAAAACAATATTACTCAATTTTAGCTTTATACTATCTGTGCCCCGCGGTTTCACCCGCCTTGCCCCGCTCTTGTCGGTCCTAACGTGATGATATATAGCTTTTAACCTTCCTCGATAAATGGACTATCTAACGCGGAAAGAATTTTTAAAATCGGGCCTTTAGTTCCTGAGATTAGCGCGTTTAAACAAACAAACTCTACAGCTTTATAATATTATATTATAGTATAGATTGTTTTGTATCTATTGTACCTATCTACTAGCTGTTCGCCCCGACTCCGCTCGGTATTTTGTAACTTTAAACAGTTTTATCCTAATCCAAGCCAAGATATTTCGAACAAAAATCATTCACCGCTTTATCTAAAACCTTCCTCTTGAAGCACTCGATCATATTAAAAACCCCATCAAAATCTGTTGCGTAATTATAATGTTCTTATAGACATACACACGCAGACTTTATACTATGTATAGAGATAATACAGAAACATAACTACAATATTCTTAACTAGCTATTCACGAATGATAATTTGAAAATTTCATCCGAATCGGTGCTTTGGATTACCCAGGCATTACAGACAGACACACTTTCTCATCATATTAATATACCTCATTAGTAGATATTAATAACACTTAATACACCTAACATTATATTCATATAATATGTAACTAATCTTTGAGTTAGGCGCGTATAACCTTAGGGAGATAATTGAAATAGTTGGAACTTCACAATTAAACTATGTCACATATTACATGCTGTGATTAAAGGTATAAGAAACAATAGACGCCTAGTATTCTATGAATATAAAATACTAGTTTCGCAAACATTGGTATTGTTAATTACAGAATGTTGCCTGTTAGTGAAGAATTTATAGATGGGGTTTGTAGTTAGAAAACAATATATATTATGGTACATATATAATGGATATTCTATACAAAAGAGCATAATATAACATCACATATTAATTCTTATTATCTATACTAATATTATATAAAGCTGAAGAGTTTGTTTGAACGCGTTAATCTCAGGAACTACTGGTCCGATTTCAAAAATTATTTCAGTGTTAGATAGCTCATGTACCGAGGAAGGCTATCCTACTAATATTATTAATGCGAAAGTTTGTGAGGATGTGTGTGTGTGTGTGTGTTTGTTACTCTTTCACGCAAATACTACTGAACCGATTTCTATGAAATTTAGCACACATATAGAGGGTAACTTGGATTAACACATATGATAGGTTTCATCCCGGAAATCCCACGGGAACGGGAACTATGCGGGTTTTTCTTTCAAAACGCGGGCAAAGCCGCGGGCGGAAAGCTAGTAGGCTATACCTATATCATCACACTGAGACCAACAGGAGCGTAGCCACGCGGGTGAAACCGAAATTATACAAGATGAATTAATAATAAAAGTATATTTGGTTTTGTTTATTTCACTCCGTTTTATTTATTGTACATAGTTCTCTGGTAGGTCTTACTTTTTTGCTCTATTGCGGACGAGTTTGGTCTGCGCACTTTTCTTTCATGTTTTCCAATAATGTAAAACGAAATATATTCTAATATAAATTATAATATTCCTTCAATACAAAGCCTATAACACTGAAAGCAATAATCTATATCAATATCAAATTTAATCCATTTCTTTGCAATACTTTTTGCGTGAAAGAGCAAGAAAGATTTTTATTTAACATTTCTTTGAGTTTCAATTCTAAAACTTGTATTAAATCTTAATATTTTATATTTTATGTATGGGTATTCAAAATTAAATCCTTTTAATCATAAAAAATAATTATACCATTGGTATTTGTACGCTGCAAAAACTCCTATATTCTGCAACGATAGAGCTCAAATATTTAGCACTATTATACAAAGATTGCTTTATCTACTTTCCCCATTTCTTAAATTAAAATTAAAAACTTACAAATACTAGCTAAATACACTGGACTTAAAAGCAAATTAAACAACTTTAAAAACGTTAAAACACAATTTCCATTTAATCTATTTCAAATTAGTTAACCAAAGTCCTCCACGTTTTGTCAATTTAAAATATTATAATTTATAAATTAAATACCCATATTATTATGATTTAAATAAAATTATTAGAAAAGAAATTTCCGTCCTACAAAGTGAATTAAACTGAATAAAGCAAAATGTAAAACAAAATGAAATACTTCATTACCATAAAATAAAAATTAACTTTGCTTATAATTTACTGGATGTTAATAGAGCCCTCTGGGGTTAGTTACCGTAATAAATAACATTAATTAAATGTAATTATAACGCTCATTTTCAGAGATTCGAAATTAATTATTTTTCTTTATTTTTCTGCAAATGGCTAAGAAATTTAAACATCCGTTGATATAAGAAAATACAATATTTAACACTGGATTCTTCAGAAATGTCTTCATTAAGGTGATCACTATGGTCAAAACCGAAAAACACCTTATACATATTGAATTTTGTTGAGGAAACTGTTGGTACGATTGTCTTAAAAAAAATATATGTGATACTTAAGGATATAATTAACAAAGTGTATTGTTTACTTTTCATTTTAGAACGGCCTAAACATAAAAAAAATACATACAAATCAACCCCTTTTCGAACATAAAACGCATTTTGTTAGGAAAACGGCTACATATTTATACATGAAATTTATATCAAAAAATATGTTATGATATTTGTAACAATTTGTATTCTTTATTTTTTCAATTTTCATTATGATCGTTAAATTATCAAGAAAAAACTCGAATTTATAATAAAATCCACATTAAACCTCACCTCTATTGCATATTTTCGACGAAATTTGAGGGTGTCAGTTCGACTCGGACGGGGGACTGTACGTGCGGTTTTTTTTGCAAAATAACGCTAAAATTCACCAAATTGAATGTTTTGTTAAATTAAACCAGATTGTAATAGGTATTTACATGAGCAGTTCATGAAATGAAAGTTAAAAATAGGTATGTAAAGATATAAAAATCTGTTTGTAAATTAGTTTTGTTTTTGAAAGGCGTCATTGAATAATATCCAGTGTTGATAATTTTTGACAGTAAAATATTATTATATTAGGCCGGGAGTCGGGAGATACTGACACAAAATTCCGGGTCATTTGTAACAGGATGGCGGTTCTACAGGGGTCTTAGTACGCAATGACAAAAAGAAAAGTGATGGTCAGAACGCTGGTACCGGCGGACTAGACGCGTGGGCGTTAGTCGAACTCGTCGGATAAATAGCGAAAGTCAAGCGATTTATAACACAAACATTTTAGAATTTACCGATAGCCCATAAAAAAGATGTAGGCGGTAGTAACATGCCGTACTTTTCCGGTGGGTCTTAAAGCCCACCATACCGACGTGAATGCGGTGATTTAAAAAAACAATTCAACCATTTGTACCAGCTGGCTAACTTTTGCACAGGTAACCATCGTCATGCAGCCATTTACGAAAATCGTCATACCATACTTTTCGGACGATTCCAAATGGTCGCCATAATTTTTGTACCAGTATTGCATTTGCAAATTGGTTCAGTAGTTAAGGCGTGATTGAGTAACAGACAGACAGACAGAGTTACTTTCGCATTTATAATATTAAATAATAGTATGGATAAATTATATAAAAATAATTCCTTTGCAGTGACTCTCCGAGGAAAAAAGAAATAGATTCGTGTTACAAATTTTAAAATCATACATAGAACATTTCCATCGACAAGGTTTTCTGGTATTTATAATCTACCGCCTGACAACTTAACCTCCCCTCCAGTCGGTTAGTTGTCAGTCGATCGCTTACATTTTTTGAAGAGACGATCAGCGAGTGAGCGAGCCAATTGATCTTAAACAGCCGACCAGTGCGGTCTATTAGTGTCATAGCCATGCCTTGTGATTTATTTAAGATTTAAGAAAACTATCAAGTGAATGTACCAAGTGAAGTAATAATAAAATATTAATTGTGACGAAGGCATTTTTATTCTACAACCCAACATTCGGGATAATATATTAATCAAATAAGGCGTCATTATAAATATCTTTTTAAGAAAAACGAAGGTTTTTTCAATATTATTTTTTTGTTAAATTTTTACTTCACGAAATATACTCTTCTGAAGACGTCAACTCTCTGGAAAATCTGTTGAATCGGAGGATTTTAATAAGATACTAGATATGTCGCAGTCATCTGGAGGAATCTGCTATTTGATTGAAGACTAGAGCGATTATTGAATGACCACATTTAATTGAATGACTAAAGAACAACTCGTCATCCAACAATATGCCGAAAGTTCTATCCGCTCTGTTCAAAGGGCTATATTACAAGTCGCTAACTAGTTGGACGTCGTGAGTGATGTTGTTAAATCAACGTTCGGCCTAGTCTCCAAACAAATATCCGATTTAACCAGATGACGGCGATGTCTTATAGACACAAATAAAGGAAACAATGCTAAAAACCATAAATTTAAAGTTACAACATCATAAAAAAATAGATTTGATCGAAGCTCTCATGTTTAATCTTCAACTGTACTATATTTTTCCTGTTGCTATAATATGGTGGTACTGATCTACACACGCCACATATGCATTTTTCCAAAGCAACAACAAAATACATTATCCAAGTTTGCGCCCTTATAAAACGGTCATCTAAAGCGTCAGTTGCCCAATTTCTTCCTTGCCCGCGCCAACACATTTAAGACTGTTTAACTATACCGTTGAACATTGTAATAGACCATAGATACCGACACACCTACACTGTATTTGAACGTAAGGTATGACCCACATCAGTCATTGCTTGGCTCTGGCAACTTCAGTCGCAGGAAAATCACTCATTTTGTAATGCGTTTAAAGATAAACAGTAGAAAAAAATAAACTCAGTTTAAAACACGTTACAATATTTTTGATTTGAAGCTGCTATAGTCGATAAATAGGCACCAAACTCTTAAATGGGTATAATATTTTAATGTTTAAAAATCGAAACACAATTTTTTTTTTCTCCTCATCATTTCAAAGATGTAAAGGATTTAAAAAATCAACCACTAACTAACTACAAAATACATAACAAGTCGAAAAAAACACGATTTCTTGTCCGTTACCCTAATTTTTTCGGTGTGTGTAGGTTGCATGCATATATTCCTACTAGGTATGTAGAGATGTACAGAGAACGCTAAATACATTTGCCTGATAGAGGCCGTTCATGATAGAGGCCGTTCTATAGAATTACGTCAAATAATGTACTCCATCTTTTATATCTCTGTAGGTGAGATGTTCTCCACCCTAGTCATCATCAGGTCTCCAGAATATAGTAGATTCCGTGTTGAATAAGATTAATTTCTAAATTGGTGTTTTCTTAACTGTTCCCCACTCTAGAACTTATAATTACATGCTTATTGCTTAGTTATCTTAATGTCTCCAGAATGGGTCATGTAGTAGAGACCTTGCTTAATAAGGTTAATTTTGAAAGATGAGTCTTCCTACATTACATTTACAACATACATAGTATACAATATTTACTATTCATAAATGTTACTGCCTCTCAGAGAAAGCATAAATTAGGTAGAAACGACTAACACATTACGATACAATACGATACATTTTACAATTCCTTAATCTTTGGTCACTTTTTCTTCAACAACGATGTATATTATAGGGGGCGGTTAAAAAAACAAATTCAAATGTAGTGACAGAATCATCAAGGTCCTTGAACCACGTAATTGCCTTAATGTAAAAGATATGTTTTTTTTTGGCGTTATATCTATACTTAATATTATAAAGCTGAAGAGTTTGTTTGTTTGTTTGAACGCGCTAATCTCGGGAACTAATGGTCCGATTTGAAAAATTCTTTCGGTGTTAGATAGCTCATTTATCGAGGAAGGCTATAGGCTATATATCATCACGCTACGACCAACGGGAGAGGAGTCACGGGGGTGAAACCGCGCGGAGCAGCTAGTAATATATAAAACAAACATTTATTTTATAAATATATCGCTACAATAGTTCAAAATGTAACGTACAGACAATAAACTAGTCTAGGTATTCTAGTACGCACATAATATTATTCCTAACGGTGCATTTACATCAAACGAGCGAATGCTCATTCTAACCCCACTATGTCAAATTATTTTTGTATAAACAGGCGTAGAGCATTATTTCGTTGTTTTTAGTGCGTTAGAAAAGATTCTATGCAATGTTCTAATACTGAATACCTAACACTGTACACAAGTTTTTTTTTACATTAAAATTAAAGATTACGAAAGAACGCTGTTGCTCTATGTTCGTTTGATGTAAATGCACCGTGATAACTCTCATATCATAGAATAATGCAAAAACATAGAAACTAAACTAGAAATCTTAACTTATGTAAAACTAATTAGCTTATTATTAAACATCGCAGATGAAGTCAATCGCAGATGAAGTCAGGCAACCAGCTAGTTATATAATACCTATATACCTGTATATAACTTTATATATATCTCACTGATTTCAAATAACACATTTCGACAAGAATATGTTATTTTCAATACATTTATTTTTAGAACCATTAACTTTGAGAAGTCTATTTTTAAATGTGTCAATATGTGTGCTAAATAAATATATTTTTCTATCATTAGTTTTAAGGCCGCGATCACGAATAAAGCGATTAATTAAAAAATAATAGAGCGTTTTATAAATTTTACTGAATATACTTTTTTTGGAGCACTGTTGGCTCAGTAGTTATGAACACGAACTTCAATAAAGTGTCAGAGGTTTGAAACCAGATGAGCGTCCATCAATAATTAAATTTATTTCATCTAGCTTTCCACCCGCAGCTTCTCCCTCGTGATCAAAGGAAATCTCTCATGCGAATGAGATATACAAATAGCCTACTTCTCACACTCGAGTCTCCTTGCTATCTCCAGACACAAAAATCCTACCATAAAAGCGCTTTATTGTGTCGTGAAAGAAAGACATACATACAACCGAACACATATAATTAAAACATTACTAGCTCTCCGCTCAGGGCTTTACCCGTATTATCTGAAATATAATAATTATATACCATTATTTTTGAACACTCATAAAAAATCCGTTGCGTAGTTTTTAAGATGTAAGCATACATAGGGATATAGGGGCAGAGAAAGTGACTTTGATATGTAATACGATACATAATAAGATTATTGTGACGTAAAAGACAAACAAACAAACACTAGTAGGATTATAAAGACGAAAACTATGTTCATTAAATGATTATTGTTTTCTCATAGTTAACGCAAACCTAAACTCACTTGAGTGTTATAATGTCTTGTCACTTGAGATGATATATTAAATTGATTTCACACGGGTATAGAGAATAGTTTCTCTTAGTAAGCGACTAAATATAGTTTATTGTTATATTTTTCTATGGGAAAAAATATCATTAGTTACAAAATATTTTTATAGTACTTACCTACTAAGTTTTACAATTAAAGATCTTTGAAATAAGAGCGTGTGTGCAGCACACGTGTCAGATGTGAAACTTCTTTGGCAAAGATACCAAAATTGTCGCCTTGCTCCATGTCGTGACGGCATTGCCATGACGCGACCGTGAAATATTACTCTCAACGCGTCTAAAGAAGTTTTACTTCAAAATATTTCTATTAAGACCTTATTTTCAATATCTCGTCAATTATTGGTTATTTAAATTATACTTTTAGGAGCTAAATCTTAATAGACAAAGAAAATTCTAAAATGATAAACTTTATAAAAAACAATGTTTTTTTTAGACTAAATCTATAATCCATATTAATATTATAAATGCGAAAGTAACTCTGTCTGTCTGGCTGTTACTCAATCACGCCTTAACTACTGAACCAATTTGCATGAAATTTGGTATAGAAATATTTTGATACCCGAGAAAGGACATAGGATAGGTTTTATCCCGGAAATCCCACGGGAACGGGAACTATGCGGGTTTTTCTTTGACTGCCCGGGCGCGGGCGATGCCGCGGGTGGAAAGCTAGTTCCTAATAAACCTTAACTAGTATAGAGTACCTTTACATTAATTATGAAAGTTTTAATCAAATTTATATCTCATAAGCCTGAAGGCTGAAACTATTATTATTCTATTTGAAGACTTGTTGTTCAATAACTAATTTAATAATAATACGTTTGCTACTTCGATATTATTTAATATTACATATCGCTGTAATATATCGTTTACACAGACATATTATACATGTAACTCGCACGCACACAATTATGTGTGTAAAACTTATTTTAAGTAATATTTAGCGTGAGTGTCTCTTCTATTTATATTTTTACTTATTCTTTAAAGTTATACCTTGAAAGACTTCTTTTAGAAGCTTCATAAATCAAACAAACACATACATAGATTTTTTATTCAGCTAGACTTATAAATAATGTTGTATAAGACAGAAAGGAATAAATTATTATATAACACCAGTTTAAAATGCAGATTCTACACGAAGAAACTTACAAAATTACTTGAAGTTATTTTCCGCTCCCGCCTCCGCTCAACCCGTGAACACAGGCTATTTCACATGACGTCATACCGTAACTTAATAAATATCTAATTTCAGTCTAACCTGCGAAGATGCGTACCCTCATCATTCAAAATCTTTAGTAGTAACTAGTATCATGTGACATTATTGTTTCAAGGCTTAACAAAAACGTCTTTAAGCTGATAGCAACTCAATAGCGATTTTGCTGTATAAGAGTTTGGATATTGGAATTTACGGAACAAATTATATAATGGGGTAGAATGTTGTTTTTCGTGGAAATCTGTGTTATGTTTGTGTGTATGTAATGACTTAAGAGACAATGCTTCAAAAGTAAGTAGTATAAAAAAGTCGCTTTCCACCGTCTGTGCGTATGTATGCTTATATCTGTAAAATAAGGTACGCAACAGATTTTGATGGGGTTTTTGAAGTGAAAGTTCTATTAGCGCGTTGAGAGTAAAATTTGAAGATCGCGTCATAGCAATACCGTCACGTCATGGAATAAGGCGACGAATTTGGTGTTTTTGAATATTACCAAAGAAGTTTCACTTCTGACACGTGCTCGATACACACACTTTTTTATAGATCGCAGGCGAAAACGATGACTAAAACCAGTAGTAGGTACATTAAAGCGGGAATGCACGCACGCACACGCACACACACACACACACTCACTCACACACATACATCTGCACACGTATTAGGTATATATTTTGTAAACTTTAGTTAAGGAAGAGCGGGTCCTCCTGACGGTTTTTGTAAACTTACTAGGAGGACTCATACATTTTCTGTCTGAAAATTGTGTGTATGAAATAAATATATTTTTCATTTTCATTCATTCAATGAAGAATGTTTTTAATAAATTCTTAAGGTACTGTCAGGTATACGAAAACACAAAAAGCCTTTGAATAGCTTTTACGTTAGAAGTCAATACAGTTGAGAATTAATGATCGAGCAATAAAAACCAGAATATTACAAAGGCCTTTGGAAAAGTTATTTTTTAACGTTTCCCATGGTCTTATTATTGTGCCGTGTGACCCGTAAAATATGAATTTGCCCTTTTACAATTATTTTACGAGGCTGTGATTTGAATAAAGTATAATAGTGGGATATTTTAGCTTTGGAATAAATAAGGCTATAATTTAATATGTACACAATAATAGAACTATATATTTTGAGGTGGATTGTATTTTCTTTTCGGTGAAAGTACCAATTCAAATTACTACTTATTTACTGTACTGGAAAATTATGTAAAATATTATGTTTAGTTGAAATTAAATATATAATAATTGATGTATTTATATTAGGTCTGGCCGCGTATTCGCTATATAAATATTACGCTCAAATTAGAGCTTATAATTTCTAGCAATACATAGGTGAGAAAAAAATTTCTTTGTTTGAACGCGTTAATCTCAGAAACCACGGGTCGGGTTTGAAAAATTATTTCACTGTTAGATAGTCCATTTATCTAGGAAGGCTATAGGCTGTATATCATCACACTAGGACCAATATAAGTGTAGAAATGCAAGTAAAACCGCGGGGAACAACTAGTAATAATAAAACAAATAGGTTAATAATAAATTATACATTCCAACACTACGGAAAATTACAATGTTTTACAATTTACGTTAAATTATGCTTATTACATCACTTTGATTTATTTGTAGCATTGAAAATGTAAATATTAAATGCTTTCATATTCCAGGGCTTAATTCGTACAAAATTATATTCATGACCCGCAAAATTAATTATAAAATTAACTAGTAAGCTGCCCTCGCTTTACTTGTATAAAATTCAAGAAGAATATACTTTTACAGTGAAACTTGTAGCATTTGTAATAATCTAATTATTTTTTTAATAAAAACCTAAACTGACTGAAAATTCTTAGAATTAAACCAAACCTCGTTTTTTGATTCGGTTGAAAATACAATACAAATCTAAATAGTTAATTACATTTGATAAATAATCATTAAATATTAACTAAGGTTGATAAAAACTAATAACTTTAAATTATCTTTACAAGAAACTTTACCAAAAAAATGTTAAAGCAAAGACGTTTTCAGATTACAATTTCAAATAAAACAAAAATCACAATATTCATGAAAGGCCCTAAATAAACTTCAATCTTAAAAGAAATGTAATGATGAATGAATCAACGAAAGATAATTAAGACGTCAGAGAAAAAATGAAATAAATTGCCAATTTACAGACCTTATTTATTATATTGTGGATGTATTTTGATTTATTAAGACGAATTATGAGATTACGTATTAATTACCTAGGTAGTAGATCCGCTATGGTTTTCGGCTTCATTGTTTGATTAATGTTAAAGTACAGAAATTTAATGATTTAGGATAGAAAAAACTTACAAGCAAAAGTTTTTTAGAAATGAGGGGGCGTTTAAATTCAAATTTAATTTATTTATACATCCTTAAAACTACTGCTTCGATCAGAAATAATGATTAATGCCTAAATGTGCTAGAACCACGATTATCTCATTCTCACTTAGCCTTAAATTTGTCTCTCTTTATATGACCAGTAGTTCCTGAGATTAGCGCGTCAAACAAACTCTTCAGCTGTATAATATTAGTATAGAATAATAACTGTTTATTAATTCTGTAATTATCATATAAAAAATTTGCAATGTTACATCTAAAATCCAATAAAACGCAGTAACCGTATGAATATTAAACGCATTTATGATATCCTAATATGAAAATGAATACAAAATGGCTGCCGTCCGTTCTCATGAAATTGTGAAAATGTAGTGTAATTTGAAACAGAGAATTCAATTTTCGCGTATCCGAATAATTCGGTTCACCTCAAGGAATAGGGTAAATTCGCTTCATAAATCCCATACATCCAATATCCTAAATGGAAGGTACCCAAATTATTATTATTGCCTTTTCCTTTCTCATAATAATTCTTATTTTCACGGTCCTTATAACGATGTTATTGAGATATTGATTTAGTAAAACTAGCTGTTGCCCGCAGCTTCGTCTGCGTGGAAAAGATAAATTTTCGTGGTACAAACTTTCATCCTGGTCAAAATTGATCAAAATCCTTTCTTATCGCATGCCTGCCTACGACCTACGTCCTAACCTGCAACCTAACTCCATGCTTTTTAGCTCGATCCGTCAATTGGTTTGGCCGGGTTTGGGATGTGCGTTGATAGATCAATATGTCAGTCAGTCAGTCACCGATGAGTTATTATATATTTAAGATTACTTGGTTTTCCTAACCTGTTTGGCGAATTTGATTGCAAAATTATTAACTCGGAAGAAGCCGCGGGCATAAACTAGTATTGTATAAAACGACGTTTCGAAGTGATTTCAAACTTTAATAATGAGCGTGTTTATAAATAAATTGACAATATCAATACAGTATCAAGAAAACGTAAAAAAGTGCTGCTGTATTTAATATTGTAATATATAGTACAAAAAATAAAGAGACAGTAAATAAACATGAATCTAAATATAAATGTCTGTCCGTTAGTTTGTAAACGCTAATTTCAGTAAAGTGTTATGGTGTTGTTACCATTTAAACTGCAATGCGGAATCGTACTTTACCCCTTTTTTTTTATAGTGGGGAAATCTTCTTAGATACCCCCGGCTCCCGGGGATGGAGCCGTGGTTATGTCGGATTTTTACCGACTAAAACCCCACTCTGTTCCATCGTGCTGCTTTGGACGGAACTGCGGGAACGGTTACGACTCTACCGCGTGTCCCGTCCAGCAGATGCCCGTTTCCAGGCCCACCACTAGAACCCCCCTCGCTGGCGGCTGCTGGAACGAAGGCTTACGCCACCAACGCGCAGACAATGGATCTTTCCCCGCTCCATCATCCGCGTTCCCCCGAACCCCCGACCCCAACACCGTCCGGCCGGAGGGTGCACGCCGGAAGGTCCTCCGATGTGTGAAATACACGTCGGGGGACCCAGCCCTCACCTCACCAGAGATGGCGGCCCTCGGTCCGGCCCCACGGACCGGATAACGAGTTGGCAGACGGCCGTTTTACAGCGGCCGCCGCCCCACACCTCTCTGCAGGAGTCTCCGCACGTCATCACAATGACGCGTCGGGATCCCGCCCTCCGCTACACGGCGTGGCTTGCTAAACCAGCAAGCCCGCCGCACCGCGACCTCTGGCCGCCATCCACCGCCACATAAAAGCCGGCTCCTCTCTGGTCCACAAACAGGACCTCTGCCGTCGGGTCAGTCGAGGCTTTCCAACCCCAACTGCCGTTCAGCGCCACCTTTGCCTAGTGGACACGGGGTCCGCCAAGCCACGACCTCTGGTCGCCATCCCACGCCGCACACAGCGGCCGCTGGGCCACACCTAGCCCTGGCCGTCGGGCCGGTCGAATCTCCCCGACTCTAAACCAGCCGTTCAGCCCCTCGCTGGTCCAATTTCGCTTCACTCAGAGGGCCATAACTCTGAGCTACTGAGCCCCTCCGCCGCGACAAGGCCTGGACCGTTGGGGGGATCGTACTTTACCCCTATTGATTAACTCTTTTATCGAGATACTAGCTATGCTCCCTGATTCTGTCGCATTTGAAAATAACAAAGTATCATGGTATTAATATAGCCTTTCCGAAACAGAGGTAAATTATTATTTTTCTATATTTTGACAATTCAGAAGCGCTTCTAAACGAATAAAGAAAAGTAGTTCCTGAGATATGTGCGTTAATCAAACAAACATATTCTTAAGCTTTACAATATTGTAAGTAGAAGATATATCCTCCCTAGACATCATTTCGTTTCTATTGTTACAAAAAAATTAAAACTTTTATTAAGTTCTACGAACTGTTATAATTCAAGAGACATCTAGATATTGTTAACTAAGTAATTAGAATGCTAACGTTGTAATTTCAAAACACTTTATTCTATCCCTAGAACATTAATTGTCAGTTCTTAATTAAAAAAAGACCTCTAGAAAACGTCAAAGTTTCTTTACAGTCATACGTTCTTGAAACTAAGCTATTTGTAAAACAAATAAGTTCAAATTGTATGAAAGACAGTACTTATTTCTATTTCATCGTAAAGTTATTTGTAGGTGTAGAGTCTTAGTAGTTAAACATAATTAAGATGCCTATCAAAACGTCAGAGGTTCAAATACCATGCTAATTTTAAATTTTGAATTATTATGCTATCTTCATATTATTATCCACTCAATAAACAGAGTAAAGAAACTTACTTAGTATATAATATAGAAAAAAGTTGAACGATCGATATACTAGCTTTGCTCCACGGTTTCACTGTCATTACTCCGCTCCTGTTAGTATTAGCGTGATGATATGCCTATAGCCTTCCTCGATAAATAGGCTATCTAACACCGAAACAATTTTTCAAATCGGACCAGTAGTTCCTGAGATTACTTACCCCGTTCAAACAAACAAACTCTTCAGCTTTATAATATTAGTATAGATTTATATTAGTACATGTTTATGCAGTGGAAAAAATATAGAATAACGAACTTTATAAAGTTCGGGTGCAAATATACATAGTTAAAGTAACGAAAAACAAAAGCAATTTAAAAAAAAAATTATCTTTCAAGCAATTTATTTCGAACAATATTATGACCTGTCCGATCAAATAAAATCTCGTAAAGGCTAACAAGAATTTATTGTTCATTTCATTTTCGAATACGAACTTCGATCAAATATCATTGAATAAATTAATGACCATTTTGTTGTTTCGTTTTATGTTACTTATTTCAACTGTAAAATGTAAAAAGGTTTATAAAAGTTTTAAATTTATTACTTGGCTGTGGTGTTTTATTTACAAATAGGTATTGTCTGTGATTTTTCTCTGCCCACTTTGTCTAAAACCTAATAAATTATATACTAAAACCTTCCTCTTGAATCACTCTATCTATTAAAAAAACTGCATCAAAATCCGTTGCGTAGTTTTACAGATTTAAGCATACAAAGGGACATAGGGACATAGGGACAGAGAAAGCGACTTTGTTTTATACTATGTAGTGATAGCACATGAGCTATATTAAAAACGCGCAGTCACAGTTACTAATAACATAATTACATTACATACTCTAAACAACTACAAAAACCGGGGTAGCTACATTTATCAGGTACATTTATCACAAGAAAAATAGGAACAATCGGCAAGAAAGTTGCAAACTTCAGAATTGCTTTACAAGTTTCTGATCAGGTAAAGGTATTCAGGTTGCGTGCCTATTTCGTTACACGCTTATTTCGCTACAGTTTATACTTGCCATTGTTATATACAGGGTGTCCCACTGTTGGTATACTATGCTCAAAGGAGGTTATAGTTTTGCATACGCTGAGTACGTAAAAAATACTTAAAAAATTCCAGACGCATTTTTTTTCAAATAGATGAATTCCTAAAACTCTATGTTGTACACCCATAACAAGCAACCCGCCCAACTTTGCCACTAGCACGTGAGCTATCGTTTAAGATTATGTTTTCATAGACAAAATGCTCACATTAGCGAAGCTGTATATGCTGGCTGCGCGAAGCTAGAGAAGAAAACATGGATTTTCAGGAAAAATTTAGCAAAAAAATTTTGACGTAATTTTGTTGTTTAATTATTTTTTACGTGATCAGTGTATGCAAAACTACAAGGCCCTTCACGCTTAGTATACCAATAGTGGGACACCCTGTATATACCTGGGGCCGTATTATGACCTCTTATTTCCATATGAATTTGCCAGTCAGTTCAATTCACGGCGTTATCTGTCTGGAAATAAGATGTCATGATACAGCCCCTGTCTTTGTCTAAGCAAACAATTGTTATTGTAGTGCTAAGAAATATTATATTAGGTATTATTATTAACTAAATGCTATTGCAGACGTTGTCCTGCCCATGGAGCATAGCCCCTTTAACGTGTTTTATCTTCATCATTAAAAAATCGTAAAAAATTTCCAAATTTGTCTAGGTTTAAGCGGGAAATAATACCAAGATTATGTACTGTTGCTTTTCCATCACGAGACATAATTTGTTACACGAAATTGGCAATTGCTGGCACTTTCCTGGCTAGTCTATAGCATTATATTATGATAATAAATTAAATATCATTCATTAATTAAACATAGAGTATTTGCTTACTTGTCAGTAGTTATTTGTTATAGTCTGTCCACTGTAAGAATTGCTTTTTGACAGCTCGACGAGTGATACCAGAAGTGATGTCCAAAAGATTATCGATTGTGATACCATTTCAATTATAAATTCAAAATATTATCATAAATCGAATTAGGTACGTAAATAATAATTACAACGTAAACGTACTAATAATATATGTCATAATAAGACCACATATCTATGCATTTTATGTTAAAACTAAACTAAACTAATAATTTATTATTTATTGGTTTCTATCTTACAATTTGGTTGTCTTTATGTTTAAATTATATAACTTATTAGAAGAGTTTTTCTGTATCGGATATATTTTACAGAGTATTTCTATCGATTATTATAATCTATCGACCCATCATTGGATAATTCTGTGTAGACATCACTAAGTGGGCGGGGCCCGTCCATGAAGTACAATAATTATTTGTATGACATTTTAACATAGACAATACAATCCTTCATAGGCGTGGAGCTGTCAAAAAGCAAATAATATAATGGACAGAGTATAATATTAATTCCCAAGTTTAGTTTGCTTCCCTGATCACTTAATACATTTACGTAAATTGCCATCTATTTCTTCCCCTTCGGCTGCTTTGTGTCAATAAACCACCCACACACACAAAAACACAAATCAACACGTAAACAGTATACAATCATACAAAACATAAACACACAAACACACACGCACGCACGCATATACGCAGAAAAACACACACATGTGTGCATGCGTACGTGGGTAGTACACATGCACACACACTCACACACTCACACACACAAACTTCTACGCACATCATCAAGTTTAAAACACGACGTAAAAACCATCTCCATACAAACTTCAAAGCTTCGGCATCATCGAATGCGCTCCAAATTGTTAAATTATTATGAATCACTGTACATCAAAGGAGCCGACGATCCGTGCTAGTTAACTGTATGAAACAATTGACTTTGTTTAATTTATCGCGAGAATTATTTTAGATCCAGTCTTTGATATGCCTGATGCGGATGACATTTATTTTATTCGAGTCGCGGTAATTTATTTGCGGATGCTATTTGCACGGAGAATTAAGAGTAGGTATAAAGAAAAATTACCAATCTTCTATTAGATGATACGTGGAATATTCAAGACCAAATCTAAACTATGCTTTTCTTTGAAAACGCGGGCGAAGCCGCGGCCGGAAAGCTAGTTGTAATAGAAAATAGCTTATCTTTCTAGATGGATAAAACTATACACATTCATTACACAGTTTTTAAAAATTGTTAAAATCGTTTCGATAGCTAAGGAGTTAACAACAAACAATTTGAGTCGTACCTATCTAATTTGCATTAATTAAGACAACAATTATTACAATAACTTACAAATAACCAGGAAAATTACTAGTTTTATAAAAGCAAACTATCTTACCTCGATTAAACAGAATATTAAAATTCCTTAAATTTCAAACGCTTTCAGTAGGAAGTGTGAATGGCTTCTAGAATGTTCTAGAATGTTCGAGAATAAGTTACGGAACATAAATCAATATTTGATCTCGACTCAAACAGCTGCTCACCAGATTTATGACTTTCTTAAAGTCTGCTTTCTGGTCTTAAAATTATTCCGAGCTTTGTATAAAATGGAAAATGATCGGATAATTTTCTTTTGGTTTGTAGGTGAAGTATTATTGTATGAGATTTGTTAACGTAATGACCTAGTGAATATCATATGCTATAATATGTTTTTGCTATCTCTACTTCGCATGCCTATGTAATGTTTTTTCTTAGTGTGTTTATTAGTTTGAAACAGTTTGTCCGTTATGGATGTTTCAACATTTGATTCCTCAATATTAAGCGGCTAGCTTCTACACCAATAATATAAAGCTGAAGAGTTTGTCTGTTTGCATACGATAATCTTAGTTTACTAATTCAGAGAGCCTATTACAGCATTAAGTAATATATTATGGAAGATGAAAATCCATGCAGGGTTGTCGCGTAAGAACCACAGGACTTTGGCATATTATTATGATACCAATATTATTATGTAAAATTAAATTGTAATGTTGACATGATTTAAAAGAGCAACTATGGAGTTTCTGCCGGTTCTTCTCCATAGATACTGCTTTCCGAATCGGTGGTAAATGTTAAAAATATGTAATGACGATTCAAAAGTGCTTTTAGAAGAAGTCTAATTTAATAAATAAATGTTTGAGTTTGAGTTCCACTATTCATCATTGCATAATATGTACATACGAAAGGCCTGCGTGCTAGGCGGCTAGGCTAGGCTATATTATGTACCGCGAGCGAAGCCGACCGACCTTTAGTCTAATTTATGTTAGTACTGGTATATTCCCGTACAATACGATACATAATATTATACTGAAATACATATAATATGATAAAACTTTTATCTCTCCTGCCAAAAATATACAGGCAAGTATCTTATATTCCTTAACTTGTTGTAACTTTGGCCACAATCTTCCTTATCAGAGTTATTGATAAAAGTTCCTACTTATATTTCGTGAACACACCAGAAATGTTTATTTATTTGATATACAGGGTTACTTGAAAAACACCAGCAACCTCGCAGGACAAGATAGCTAACATCATAAGTAACAACATTTGTTCTACGACTTTTGATTATTTGTTAGATTTTATTTTCATACAAAAATAAATATTCATTTAATTTTCCGTTTTAATATTATAAACTCTACGCGCATCCCAAAAATTACGTAAACAAGAAGCGAACGAGAGGGGGAAGGGGGCCCGGGCGTCGCGACGTCCTTTCGACAATGAATAGAACATAGACTTACAAATGAAGAATACAATAAATTATAAAAACTTAAAAAATCATTTAAAAATAATATATTGCGTTATGCCAATAGTCGTAGAATAAATGTTGTTACTTATGATGTTAGCTACTTTGTCCTGCGAGGTTGCTGGTGTTTTACAAGTAACCCTGTATAAAAATTGGGACTTATTTTGAACGAGTGTTATTTTATTGGATGTTAAAAACATAATTTCTGTTGTGAAATGTGAAAGTAAATGTTTTGTTAATTAGTAATATTAACAAAACGTTAGCAGATTCTAAGTTACATTCTAACTAAAAATATTTTAATTTAAAATTCTTACATTTATTTTTATTCATCTTAATTTTGAATAAATTTGAATCATCATACCACATAGAAAGAAAAGAAAGAAAGAAAATACATTTAATCACAAATACCTACTTAATTACAATTTTTCACTTATAACTAATACACTTTTGAGAACAATACACATTAATAAATTTTAAACCTTAAAATACAATAAATATATTCAAATATTAGTATTCGTGATTAGGTGGACTACTCAGCATTTGCCTCTCCGTGTTAGAGGAGAGGCGCCGGTTTTCAGTAGTCCCCTCGACTTGCTACGCTTGTAGCACCAGAACGGTCTTTTGTGTTGTAAAATAAAAAGCTAATAAAATAAATATTTCAAATTTTAAAATAGGAGAATATAAACATATTGAAGTGGTTAAATAAAATTGTCAATACATAATATAAACTTACTTGTACATACTTGATATTTAAATATAAAGGGTTAAGGAATAAGATGTAATGAAGTAATTTATACGTATAGATAAGTATAAGAATGAATATATACATAATAAAATAAAATAGATAAGGCTATACATTCAACGCTATTAGGGCTGGTTAAGAAATTCAGCAAGTATAACTTTTTTGTACTGATGTTTAAAACTGTGCAGTGTTTTGCAATTTCTTATATACATACATAGTCTTCAAATTACTATTACACTTAATTTTGTAATTGTAATATAAGAAACAACGATGGTCATAATAATATTTATTTATAATTTATACTAGCTTCCGCCCGCGACTCCATCCGCGCGGAAAAATTAAGAAAAATTAATATTTCTTTTTTTTCTACGTATTTTTCCGGGATAAAAAGTATCCTATTTTATGCCCAGGATAATAAGGTGTAATTATACCAAGTTTCATCGAAATCGAACCGTTAGTTTTCACGTGATGCCTTCACATACAGACAGACAGACAGACAGACAGACAGACGGACAGACAGACAGACAAAAAATTTTATAATCACATATTTGGGTTTGGTATCGATCCAGTAACACCCCCTGCTATTTATTTTTTCAATATTTTCAATGTACAGAATTGACCCTTCTACAGATTTATTATATGTATAGATAGATGTTAGGTTAACTGTGAGCGGCCGTAAGACCCGCGAGCGAAGCGAGCGTCCCGCGGCTGGCGAGTACTAGACGTAACTTTAGGGCGTTTCCCACTTAACCGAAACCAATATCGATTAAAATTAAACCTCAGTTAGTAAATTCTAGTTTTACATTTAGTTGTAATTTCATTTAAATAAAACAAAAGGAACACCAGATAAATTCATACATGTGACCTTTATGTGACAGATATCCAAATAAAGCTTTCGATTCACGAAGCCTTAATGCGGATAAAGAGGATATATTTTCACGTTACAATAGGCCTTTCTATTATCTCAAAATTTATTGATAGCTTTGTTATTTTCAAATAAATTCTCTGTGGCTGTTCTTTCTACTAATGTATGTAGGTATATTTCTTGATAATGACTTGACGAATAATAGCCTAAATAAGTTCTAGAAGAATAAACTATTGATTTTTTTTGACTGTTATTCGAGGTTGTGGTGTTCTGATTAGGTTTTAAGTAAAAGTGGACTAGATAATATTATAAAAATAATCCGTAACCAATAGAAAGCATTTAAAGTGTAAATTATTATAAATTAATTTAAGACCTATTGTTTATAAGCTTAAAGTATATAAACAAACATACTAAATTCTTCCAATAAAAATCACACAAAAATATTCCCTCACAAAAACCATTTCAAAGATATCGAAACAGTTAACTGATAAAAATCAAACAGGGTCCATCTGAAAAGCAATCTAGATGGCCACGGATGTGAACACAAACTTGATTGAAACGTCGACGCAATTGTCTATCACTTAATCCGGCATATGGGATTTTGCTATAGCATTAATAGATTGAAGATAACTCCTGAAATGAATGGTGTTGTTATGAGTAGCAGTAAGAACACTTTGGTGTGTTTTTGAACCCTAAAAATGTGGTTGGGGCTACTATCTATACTAATATTATAAAGCTGAAGAATTTGTTTGATTGAACGCGCTAATCTCAGGAACTACTGGTCCGATTTGAAATCTATACTAATAATATTATAAAGCTGAAGAGTTTGTTTGTTTGAACGCGCTAATTTCAGGAACTACTCGTCCGATTTGTAAAATTATTTCGGTGTTAGATAGCCCATTTATCGAGGAAGGCTATATGCTATAATTATAATATCATCACGCTGATACAACAGGAGCGGAGCAGTGCGGGTGAAACCGCTAGGTATAGCTTTCATGAAATATGATACGAGTGTGAATTTTCTTACAGATATTAAGTTTAGTAGTTAGTACCTAGATAATTCAGTTTTTTAGATTTGGTTAGGTACCTTCCAGGCCGCATCGCACCGCACGCAGTATGTTATTTGTCGTATACTAAAAACTAGCGTAAAATTAAAAACTTTTCTGTGATTTATTGAACCGTTTTGGATCTTACGAATACGATTTTTTATAAATTTACCACCAAACGTCGCAAATTGATGTGAAAATATGGGCATAAAATAATACAATTTAACTCTCGTCCTACGAAATTCCTAGGAAATTTATAAACTGTCGTTTGCGTTTTGCGGATCTTGTTCTCTTCCGGTGATATGTATGTATATTGTTTAAGCTAACTGTACATAGATAAAATAGTCGGATTTATTTAAATTTAGTAGCGTAAATAGTTCTTCAGCTGAATTCATATAATATATTTTATATTTGTAGAGCACAATATCATATTTTTGAGTAGATATTTATATTTAGATACAAAACATGATACAAAGGAAAAAAAGAAAGAATATTTATATTAAAAATACCGTCCAATTAATTCCCATAAAAAAGGGGCAACTGTTTCTCGCAATTTCATTGCTAGTACGAAAAACTGATACTTAACTATTCAATATTCCTTCTGTTGAATATAAAATTGAAATACCGACTACAAATATTCAGAACTGAAACTGCGAAACTAATAAAGTTTGTAACAGTATCAATAAATGAATAATGTACTATTTTATTAGATGTCTTTTAGCATATTGATATAACATTGCATTTAAGTATGGATATGTTTTATATGAAATGTTCTTTGTTAATGATAGAAGTAATTATTTTTTCTAGCTACATTACGTTGATTATTTTAGTTACTAGCTTTCCGCCCGCGGTTTTGTCCGCGTAGTTTTTTTATATTGTCAGTAGACTAGCTGTTCCTCGCGGTTTCACCCGCATTGCTCCACTCCTGTTGCTCTTAGCGTGATGATATATAGCCTGCCTTCCTCGATACATGGGCTATCTAACACCGAAAGAATTTTTCAAATCGGACCAGTAGTTCCTGACATTAGCGCGTTCAAACAAACTCTTCAGCTTTTTAATATTAGTATAGATAGGCAAGCCCTTCACTACAATCTCGCCTGATGTAAAGCTAAGATGTGGTCTAGGATGGTATGTGCTTCCTAGTAGGTATCCGTTCACTCTACGCTTGAAGACCCCCATATTGTATTGTAAAAGAAACCCCGCATAGTTCATATTCCACTGCAATCTAAAGAAAATACCAAATTTCAACCCAATCGGTCTAGTAGTTTGGGCTGTGCATTAATAAATCAATCAGTCAATCAGTCAGTCATTTTTGCATTTTATATATTAAGAAGATTACGTATCAACTCACCACGTTGCCTAAAATAATATCAAAAAAGTTTTCCAATAAAATAATTCCATTTATCTCTTGTATCCATCCATTATGTAACAAGTAATAAAATTCCTCGCATAACCGAACGAAAAGACGCACATATTGATGAAAATAATGTTGAGGAGCTTTCAGAATCAATATCGAAAATATATAATACTAGCTGCTCCGCGCGGTTTCACCCCAGTGGCTCCACTCCTATTGGTCGTAGAGTGATGATATATGCCTTCCTCGATAAATGAGCTATCTAATACCGAAAGAATTTTTCAAATCGGACCAGTAGTTCCCGAGATTAGCGCGTTCAAACAAACTCTTCAGCTTTATAATATTAGTATAGATTCAATGTTGTTTTTACGTATAGGTAAATAATACGAACTGCTGCTCCTTTTATACTTTCTATAAAAAAAAAATCATGGATTAACAAATCAACATCTTTTCATCTATAACGATAATATAATTAGAGTGTCTGTTTGTAGTATTAAAATTACGAGTATGAATCGAAGGCAATTATAATTTACCATCTTATTATTTTAAAATAACAGTATAATAAACGTTTAGAAAATATAATGAAATACTTTCTCTTCCAGCCGATTAAAACTCGATAGATAATATAAATACAATCTATTGGAATGTTACAAATGGATTTGCATAGATATGTGATTATGTTCGCACTGTGGAAATTATGGGGAAAAGAAAGATAGTCTTTTCAACACAATGCGAGAACAAACATTAATAATAATAAAGAAATATTATAATAGAAAAGCGTATATAACTTCAATTTTAAAGCAATCTTTATTGGATTTGAAAACTTTCGCCTCATTCATATTCTGTTGAAAAGTTGAAGTCAAATTAAAGCACAATAATTAAATCTTACTATACCTATATTTTAATTCAAAACTCTTTATGTTCGAGAGTTCAACAATGTTTAAGATTGAAATCTTTTCTCCTATTCTTCTAGGAACTTTTTGATATAAGTATACTTTAATAGATACTAGCGGTCCACTCAGCTTTGCCCGTGGGACATAAGTAATCTCAAGTTAATCAGGTAAATGGCAAAAATGTTGCTTGGAGCACTGTTTCGATTTGATGATATGGAATCTAAATATAGAATTGTCACTGCCTAATTCAGTTGCACTTTAATTATTTTCTAAATTCTATAGATATCATACAGAAAACAGATGATAATAATTACTCAACCTCAAAAACTTATTCATTCATCTAAAATTTTGCAAGCTTCTATGATTAGTAAGTACCTACTCGTATTTTTAAACTACCACCAATTGGAACCGTTGTTTCAACCGAGAAGAATCGGCAAAAACTCGATTGAAAATGCTCGACTCAAAAAATATTCATCAATTTCAATTGTATCAAATCCAACTCCCCACACAATTTGTCAAACATGTCCTTGAAACTCGACACTTTTCTGCCAAAATAATCCCGCTGAACATCAGTATTGATAACTGGAATTTACAACCCTACGAGATTGAATATAATTCCCTTATATTGTCAAAAGGCCAATGTTACTACCATACATATTAGGATCATCTAATAATTAAAGCGGTTATCTTCTTTACGGCGATATTAAGGAAAATACACCGTAAAAAGATCCCGAAGTAATTTGAGAGTACCCGCAGAATTAACTGGCTCGTTTATTTTTATCGCTAGCCTCCAGTTACTTTGTAAATTTCGTGCTGTTCAGACGTGTTCTAGAAAATTCTGCTCGGCTATTGAGGAACAACGCTATTACAGCATTACATATATACTAATATTATAAAGCTGAAGAGTTTGTTTGTTTGTTTGAACGCGCTAATCTCAGGAACTTCTTTTCCCATTAGAAAAATTCTTTCGGTGTTAGATAGCTCATTTATCGAGGAAGGTTATAGGCTATATATCATTACCCTAAGACCAACAGGAGCGGAGCAATGCGGGTGAAACCGCGGGGCACAGCTAGTTATGTATAAAATAGTTTTCAGTTTCAAGACAAAATACGTATGATTGTTACAAAACCCATGAAACTTATATTTGCCGAGTTCAAAAACAACTTTTGACTCTATGACAATTATTTTACATACTTTCTCAGTAACGAATAGCTTATAGATCTCTGTTTTTTGTTTGAATTTTTGCTGTCCTTGACTTTTAATAGATAAAAAGTAAGTATAAATTAGATAATTATCAATCTAAACTCGATAATATTGTTAGAGATTTGCCTAGGTTAAGTTATTTTGAGATAAGCTAACTGGGTCACGGTTAAGCATTAGATTTTTATTGCAAATTTATTATACTCAGTAATAAATTAAAAACCTTATATTTTACTCAATCTTTAATTATAAAGAGAAGAAATTTCTTTTACCAACAGTAAGCTTCAGGAGTGCAATTTTTACACGAGTGAAGCTGGGTGAAGCCGGAGCAAGCATTGTTGTAATATATTTGAGTAAATTAAGTATGAGATTTGTTTTTCAAACTTTCCTTATAAAGATCTTACAGTAGATAATAAAAGACTTGAATTTAAGAGATTTTACAACCGGTTACCACGATCAGCTCTTAAAGCAGTATTATTCCCAGTATGGAAAAATGACAGAGCTATATACAGGGTGTCCCACTGTATACTAAGCTCAAAGGAGGTTATAGTTTTACATACGCTGAGTACGTAAAAAATACTTATAAATTCCAGACACAGTTTTTTTACCCATAACAAGCAACCCGCCCAACTTTGCCACTAGCACGTGAGCTATCGTTTAAGATTATGTTTTCATAGACAAAATGCTCACATTAGAGAAGCGGTATACGCCGGCTGCGCGAAGCTAGAGATGAAAACGTGGATTTTCAGGAAAATTTTTTGACGTAATTTTGTTGTTTAAGTATTTTTTACGTGATCAGTGTATGCAAAACTACAAGTCCCTTCGCGCTTAGTATACCAATAGTGGGACACCCTGTATAGGTCATCTAGCGTCATCACTATCCCACACTGGAAATAATACTGCTTTAAGACGGTAAATAAGAATCGGCGTTACTCTAACGACTTTCATTGTTCTGTGACGTAATGCAATATGCATTCGACTTTACATCGTATTACGTAAACAACAGTTAACATCTCGATATATTACGCACTATGTAAACAACAGTTAACATCAATCATCTATATAGAGATTACTATCAAATATTTTATGAGAAGACGTCACACTATGTATTAGCATAAATAATATAATACAATACTAGTGGTGTACTATACAAGTGGTATAAGTTTACAATCTGATTCCACTAAGAATAGGATAGACTTAGCGCCATGTTGTGACGTCATAGCTGTTAATTATAATCGTTTTAAAAGTCATTAAATATCTTTTTTGAACTTGAAGTTGGAATAAGTCAAAATAAAACAACGAATATTGATATGAGAAAACACTTTCGTAGTGTTTGCAAATGAAATTCGACTGATAATTCTTAGTTAGATTGCATAGTAGATACGAGTACTTCTAATACAATCTTAAATATATAAAAATAAAACCCGTTTTCCTTGGTCACGGCATCACGCCTGAACGAGTGGACCGATTTCGATAATTCTTTTTTTAATATATTCCTTGAAGTACGAGGATGGTTCCTATGTAGAGAAAAAGTAAATATATACCACGGACGAAGCCGGGGCGGATCGCTAGTTACATATATTAAGGTCACATATTATAACATGCCATAAAAAGCTATTAAGCTCGAAAAATTCAAAGAAAATGTAGCGGAATTAATAAGTTATACCGAGACCTCTATCTAGTGGCTTACGACGCAAAGATTCATAAGTGTTTTTATAATTGTATCTGACAGTAAATTTCTTTAGAATATATTCGTTTTTCTTGACCTTCACGTGGTTTTCAGTTCCCTTCCCTCCTCTTCCCTCTTCTATCGTAATGTACAGCCTATAACCATAGATAGTAAATATTTACTACATCACAGATAATACAAAACATTCCTTTATTGTTAAAATCACCTAGAGTTTTTGCAAGCTGCGTAACTACAACCTTCCTCGATTAACTCTTTTATACTTTTTCAACTTTATAACCTAACTATACATAAATCTTCTGGCAGCAAGCGTTGATATGCAAATATTATTGAAATATGTATAAACAATAGGAGACTTGAATACTGGGTGTACGAATCAATAGGTCGTTTTTCAAACGGTTTGATGGATGACCTACCCACACCTTTTTTTTTTTTTTTTTTTTTAAGTGGGGAAATCTTGCATAGATACCCACGGCCTCCGGGGAAGGGGCCGTGGGTTATGTCGGATTCCTACCGACCAAAACCCCACTGTGTTCCGTCAAGCCGCATCAACGACGGGGCCACGGGTATGACCTACCCACACCTACGGAATGATTTCAATTGAAATATTAGCTGAATGTTTTCAAGAGAAACATCAGTGAATTGAATTTTCTATATTTGGGCAATTCGATTGCGTATGATGAAAATATATAAGATGGTTTCCTTTGAACTTATTTCTGGCTCGTGCCTAATAGATTTTTAGAAAATAGATGACTTCGTTCGTTGTGTTACCTCAAGATCTGATTAGTTTATGTTTCATTTCTCAAGAGTTTTATACATTTATAAATAACATTCTAATGAATAAGTAACGTTTTAAGTTTATTTAATACTAGCTGTGCTCCGCGGTTTCACTCGCATTGCTCCGCTCCTGTTGGTCTTAGCGCAGCGTGATGATCTATAGTCTATTGATGATCTATAGGAAGGCTATTTCTCGATAAATGGGCTATCTAACACCGAAATAATTTTTCAAATCGGACAATTAGTTTCTGAGATTAGCGCGTTCAAACAAACAAACTCTTCAGCTTTATAATTTAAAATAATAAATGAAAGTTATCGGTTAGTTTCACGAAAAATACTTTTAGTTTGGTATTGTTTTACTTGTTTAAATTTTATAGAAAACAGCGTTAATATTACATGTCTGTCATCCCGTAAATATATTTTTTAATTAATTTTAATGTTTATATTATTTACTAGATTTCCGCCCGCGGCTTCGCCCGCGTTTTCAAAGGAAAACCCGCATAGTTCCCGTTCCCGTGGGATTTCCGGAATAAAAGCTACCCTATGTGTAAATCCAAGTTACCCTCTATATGTGTGTTAAATTTCATTGTAATCGGTTCAGTAGTATTTGCGTGAAAGAGTAACAAACACACACAAACACACACACACACACATATCCTCAGAAACTTTCGCATTTATAATATTAGTAGGATTATATTGTACTATCAATATAATTAAAACCATGTGCGTACTGTATTTCTCCATAAACCTTTACTCCAATAAAATGGCTTTAGATTCATAATACTTGAAAAGTACGTTTCATTGCTTAGTTTTTTAAACAATAGTCATATCTCTATTGTTTAAACAATAACGTTTAATCATCGAATGAGCTTTCATATGAGAAGATAAACAATTATATTCTGAAGTGGTAGTATGGAAAATATGCATTGCATCTAGTCTTTAATGAAAACTACAAAAATATTGTAAATTAAAAATTTCTGATTCCACCATAGGTAATTACTAACCTCCAAAATATATTTAGAACTACTAGGATTCAAATTCAAATTCAATTCAAATTATTTATTTCTTCCTTTTACAATATGTCCTTAACTAATTTGTGATTGGAACACTCCTAGTAAGCAAACAAAATGCTTGTATCAGGAGGTTCCTGATTAGACACATAGTGTCCAGTTCCGTGGAATTTCCGGGATGAAACCTATTGTATGATAATCCACAGGTGATGTCAAGCCAGCTCTGTACCAAATTTTATCGAATTCGGTTCAGTGGTTTATGCTCAAAGAAGAGACAAACAGACTGTGTTACATTCGCATTTATAATTTGATTAGGTTATCACTCAGGGATATATACATATATGCAACAATGAAGGATTGAAATCGGTCCAGTAATTTCTGAGATTAGTGTGTTCTAACAAACAAAAAAGTATAGTGCTACAAAGCCCTATATTTCAAAAAGTGACATAATTTTTATGAATCCGATCCCGTTTGCTTCAAACTAACGTCAGCATATCGAGATCAAAGAACAAAAAAACTCAAATAAATGACTTCTTTTAGATGTTTTTGGCGATTCTAAAACTTGACTTTACTCCATATTTGTAAAGGTACTCATCTTAGTACTCATATTTACGATACTTATGGTAGACTGATTATTTACATTTTTCACATAATTTTATTTAGAGAAACACCGATTTGAAAATTCATTTTTATAGCCTCAATGTTACTAAGTGATACCTACATAATATTCTAAACATTTTCAAATGACAAACTCAAAAACGACTGACCCGATTTTCATTATGGTTTCACCAGTGGTAGATTGGAGTTGGTAGATGAATTTGAGAATATTAAATTTGGGCGAAGCCATGGGAAACTAGCTAGTTAGAAATAGGTAAAGTATAATATAATAAACTAGCTTCCGCCCACGACTTTGTACGTGCATCCCCGTTTTTCCCCGTTCCCGCAAGAATTTCGGGAAATCCTTTCTTAGCGGATGCCTACGTCCTAACATCTACCTGCATGCCAAATTTCAGCCCGATACGTCCAGTGGTTTGGGCTGTGCGTTGATAGATCACTATATGAGTCACCTTTGAGTTTTATATATATATAGATTAGCATTTTTCAAAACTATAAAATAAAACTTAGAACCAAACCACCGGTTTCTTATCATCAATATTTCTCAAACTCAAAAGTAACAAAACTGCACAATTTTGACTCAATAATTGCACGAAAAAGCACAATATTCAGCTTATAAATCATCCATACAACTGAAGTTACCAAAGGAATTGCACTAAAAGATATTTTTATATTTTCAAGAGAAATATTTCAAGTAGTTTTATGTTCGTGATAAGGCGTGTTTATTGTTAAACTTATACAATGGTTACAAGGCATTTCCGACTTGTGGTTAAGCGTGTGTCTGTTTTAATGTAGTTTTTTTTACTGCTTACAAAATATTTCTTGCTTGCTTCTCTATAGTATGGTTGTTGATGGTGGTAGTTTTAATTTTAGGAAAGCTATTTTTAAGCTATTGCATAGCTTCTATCGCGGGCCTTGAGCGCGGGGACCGAATCCAGAAATTCCGTAACAAAAAAACCTCACGCTCCCCACTCCGACGGGCGGAGGTGTGGCTTGAAGGCATAGCATGCAATAGCTTTACCGCGGCAGTCCCCGAGTGCCACACGTCTTTTTTTTATTATTATTGTAGTAGACAGTATCTTTTAATGCTGACAAATAAAACACCAAAATGACTAATAAAAGTATTTCAATTTCAAATAGTTGCTGTTTCAATATAAAACCAATTCAAACATAAGACTAGTCTTAACCCAGATAAGAGATTGAAAGCTTCTTGTAATATCTAGTGATGGATCCATAGAAATTTTTATTTATTTTTGATCCTTTGATCTTTTTAAGGATAAATTATCTTCTATACTCCCAGCTATCCTTTTGTCAATACAGATTGTACGAAAATTTTGGTATATTATATCAAACTAGGTGTGCTCCGCGTTTTCACCCGCATTGCTCCGCTCCTGTGCTTATCGTGATAATATATAGCCTTCTTCGATAAATGGGCTATTTAACACCGAAATAATTTTTCAAATCGAACCAGTAGTTCCTGAGATTAGCGCGTTCAAATAAACAAACATACTCTTCAGCTTTATAATATTAGTATAGATTGGCAAAAAACATGTCATCTTCTTAGCACGACTAGGCGTCACCTCAACTAATTTTACACATCATTCTTCGTCCATTACTTCTTTGATCATCCCACCTTATGATCTTACTACATTCTTATTCAAAACTTGCCTAGTAACATCTTATATTATATTTATCTTTCCCCATGAGAGAACATAAATTTCGTATTGCTTACACGATCTCAGACACGTTCTGTGTCACATATGTGAATTCTTGTCACTTTTGTGCTATGTATTGTTTCTATGTTTTATGAGGGATAGGATCAGCTGTGACTTATGTGCTGGTTGACATCAAAAAAATTTCTTGTTTTAGTAATAATAATAAAACAATATTTATTGATACAAGGTACAGCTTGTATATAAATCCATAAGCTCCTGAATTTGTAAAAACCTTTATCAGGAGCCATTGGCTTCTCTCATAAGTAGTATTATAGTAGGTACCTAAAATTGTGATTTAAATGTTGTGATGGATATTGCTCATTTGGTTTGATGTAATCAAAAGTGGGGTGACGTTTGATATAGACTGCTAGCCCGTAGTTGGCCCGAACATCAAAGGAAATTCAATCTAATAAATCTTATCTATTAGGGATCACCTTAAGAGTCGTCTTAAGACGTATTCGTAGGTCGTAGGAATCTTGTGTTGTTATAACAACACTACTCATAGTATAATTCATAGAGGTGGTATT
Source organism: Colias nastes (assembly GCA_907164665.1). Taxonomy (NCBI): domain Eukaryota; kingdom Metazoa; phylum Arthropoda; class Insecta; order Lepidoptera; family Pieridae; genus Colias; species Colias nastes. Next base: position 13,847 of record CAJQZM010031098.1, on the reverse strand, counting down.
AAATCTGTATTCAGTAATGAAAAAAGTCTATGCCTATAACTTTTTATTTACACCCTTGTTGTGCTCTTTACATTTAAAGCTTACCTTATTTACAACGATAAAAATTCCTTTTACATTCACTCCGCCCGATTCCAACACATTGTCATCAAAATACACAATACGTTTTATACCTTTTGCCGTTTTACCGTTCGGCAGTTCAAAATTATATTTAATACGAAGTCGTCAATAAAAACTCCTCATAATGGTCTCTTTCCTTTAATACTGAACCACAAAAATAAAAGAGCATTTGCGGCCACTTTTACGGCGGGCTAGCAAAAAATTCTGAATGCTACGCGAAATTGTACTCTATCCCGTCATAATAAGGCATTGCGCTGCACATTGTTGCTTGTATGAATTGTGAAATCCATCGGGAGGTACGTAATGAAGACGGTAATATTGCTACGAATGAAATGCTTGGATACGACTGTTTTTTTCATTTAAACATTGATATTGAATCTCATTATTCAAGACTTCAACCCTCGAGCCACTCGACTGTAATATTTGGATTTGGGAAATGCGTGGAATCTTGTACGATTTTACTTTTATCTTATCGTATAACTTTTAATATTTTATGAATCGTTTTATTATGAGTGTGCTATGAAATAAAATTGAAAATTCTATTCCCTATTGCGGAGTATCATGCAGGAACAAACAGCTCAACTACAAACAGTTTAACTATTCATTTTTACTTGTTAATATGTAGATTATTTATTATTATTTAGCTTTCTTTTTTAATAATTCTGCATCAGCGATCAAACTCTGAATCAGGGTGCTCAGATTGTAAATACCGCACTGTAAAGGAATAACTGGGGAAAAAAGGAATAAATATATTCGATACTCGATATTCAGACATAAAATAACATTTTATTGTATTTTACGATAGAGCCATTAGAAGCATTTAGAAATTCCCTTTTCCGAACCTTTTTAGCAGATTGTACCGGGAGGTAGGTATATGTTTCTATATAATATGTTTCTTTAGCAAAATGTGTAGTTTTATCAGTTCCATGAAATTTACTTTGCTATGTGATGTTAGATCATCTTAAGTGAGTGACAAAAAACATAATAAAACTATGAAAAAGTTCATGTTTTTTATACCAGACTCTAAAATTTTCACACAGTTGGATTACCTAAACTTATTACTTACTAGCTTCCGCCCGCGACTCCGTCCGCGCGGAAAAATTAAGAAAAATTAAGATTTATTTTTTTCTACGTATTTTTCCAGAATAAAAAGTATCCCATTTTATGCCCAGGGTATAAGGTATAATTATACCTACCAAGTTTCATCGAAATCGAACCGTTAGTTTTCACGTGATGTACATACAGACAGACAAAAAAATTTTTTATCACATATTTGGGTTTTGATATCGATCCAGTAACACGCCCTGCTATTATTTTCTTCAATATTTTCAATGTACAGAATGGACCCTTCTACAGATTTATTATATGTATATGCTACAGTCAAAACCCTGAACCAGTCAATATCCTTATTGACGGTTATTAAGGTTATTGACTAAGGGCGTCGGTTAATATCCTTATTGACTGATTTTATCTGATAAAATCAGTTAATTCATCATTAAGTAAGGTATTCGAGAAGTTAATATTAAACCAATTGAGTAGTCATTTTGCATCTAATAATTTACTGCACACCAAACAGTTTGGTTTCACAAAGGGGCGCTCAACCACAGATGCTGGAGTTGCACTTCTAACACATATATATAAAGCATGGGAAAACTCAAAAAATGCTCTGGGGATATTTTGTGACCTCTCCAAGGCATTTGACTGCGTTGAACATTGTACTTTGTTACGTAAACTTAATCACTATGGAATTAAAGGAAAAGCCCAGAACCTCATAGCGTCATACCTGCATGATAGGATACAGACTGTAGTTGTTAATGGAGAACGTTCTAGCGGTGCGTCAATTAACATTGGTGTTCCACAGGGGTCAATTTTAGGTCCCTTCTTGTTCTTGGTATATATTAATGATCTTCCCTATTATTTGCAGGATAGGTGTGAAATAGTTCTGTTTGCAGATGATACCTCATTAATTTTTAATGTGGATAGGCATGACCCAAATGTTGACGAAGTGAACAGTGCTCTTTTACACATATCTGAATGGTTTACTGCCAATAATTTATTATTAAATGCCAAAAAAACCACTTGTGTTGAATTTTTACTTCCTAATGTAAAAAAGTTGAACAGAGATATTACCTTGAACGGGGAGGTATTGCATCCTACTGAGTCTACTGTATTTCTAGGGTTAACATTGGACGAGAAACTACAGTGGGGAGCCCATGTCAACACCGCTGCAGGTAAGCTCAGTTCAGCTGCATATGCAGTCCGAAAAATAAGGCATCTCACCGATGAAGATACAGCTAGATTGGTTTATTTCAGCTACTTTCATAGCATTATGTCCTATGGAATTCTACTGTGGGGCAGGGCTGCAGATATAGAAACTATATTTATCTTACAGAAAAGAGCCATTCGCTCTATATATAATTTACGTGCTCGGGACTCACTAAGAGATCATTTTAAGAATACTGGTATCCTTACTGTACCATCACAGTATATATTTAATAATATTTTGCATGTACACAAAAGCTCCGACTTACACACAAGAGTAGGAGATAGACACGATTATGGCACAAGGAACAGGAATAGAATTGAAATGCCATTTTTCCGATTAGCTAAAGTTAAAAATTCATTTATGGGTCAAGGTATACGCTTATATAATAGAATTCCTCACAATATTAAAGAGTTTAGTAGTTCTAAATTTAAAACTTATATAAAAAATATACTAGTTCAGAGAGCGTACTACAGTATTCAGGAATATATGGACGATAAAGACCCATGGAGGGTTATCGCGTAAAAACCACAGGACAGTTCTTTGGCATATTATGATATATTATGTAGTTAGATATAAGTTACATATTATGTAATATTGACATAATTTAAAAGAGCAACTATGGAGTTTCTTGCCGATTCTTCTCCATAGATACTGCTTTCCGAATCGGTGGTAAATGTTAAAAATACTCATGTAATGACGATTCGAAAGTGCTACTAAATAGTAGTCTAATTGAATAAATGAATGTTTGAGTTTGAGTTTGAGTTTGAGTTTAATAAGGATACTTATTGACTGATTTTATCTGATAAAATCAGTTAATAAGGATACCGACTCGCTATTGTTTTACTTGCCCATTACAGAAAGATTTAAGTGTTAAAATCTATCCAAACCTATATTGACTGAATTTTTTTTTTTTTTTTTTTACTTGATAGGCAGGCGTTTGATCACTACCCCGCCTGATGTAAAGCGGTGATGTGATCTATAAAGGAGCACTTCTGCCTAGAAGAAGCCTATTCACTCTAGACTTGAAGAGCTGCAGATTATAATGGTCCGGGAATACCGACGATGGAAGAGAATTCCACTCCTTCGCAGTTCGAATGAAAAATGAATTCGCATAACGCTGAGTGCGTGTGTGCGGTATGTCGACTGTGAAGGGATGGAGTTCCATTCCACGCCTGGATGTTCGATAAAGAAATGGAGAATGTCTGCTCTTTAAATCAGTTAATAAGGTTATTGACTAAGGGTGCCGGTCAATATCCTTATTAACTGATTTTATCAGATAAAATCAGTCAATAAGGATATTAACCGACGCCCTTAGTCAATAACCTTAATAACCGTCAATAAGGATATTGACTGGTTCAGGGTTTTGACTGTAACATATACATATAGATTTTAATAATTGCTGAGTTGATATTTAACGGAATTATAAACGGGACTAAAACAACTCTTGAATATATCAATCAAATACGATTCATGAATAAAATGTTATCAAATTCTATCTCCAAATTCCATTAAAAAAGAGAAAGCTTTGTCCTAAACAAACAGACGAAGTTATCCACTAGCCATAGCATTACGAAAAACATCGTCTCAATTCATATTAAAACACCAATTAACATAACCGTTACTCCCAAATGAATAGTTCTGGAAACAGTTTAAGATTTTATCTCCACAATATTTCATCTTATCATACAATTTTGTTGCCAAAAACGCTGGAATGCGGCAACCACAAGTCACGTCCAGTCTCTGTACCATGACGTCTTAAAGCAGTAATATTTCTAGTGTGGAAAAGGGACAGAGCTATGTAGTTCGTCTAGCGCTATCACTCTCCAACACTGGAAAAAGTACTGCTATAAGACTTGATGGTAACTCGCCAAGGACCAAATATATGTAGCCAATACAAGAGATATATCGTTCTTTAAATTCAGGATGTAAGGAATACTTTTAGTTATGAGCTTCGTTGAAATCACGTTGAAATAGGTAGTATTCGAACATAGTTTGACCAGTTATTTAGGAGGTATGATGATTGAAATTTTTATTCGGTGATTCAATTGGGTTTGTAATGTTGTTATTTATGTATGTAACAATATTGAAACGTTTATTATGTGAATGCTTTGCAGACAAGATGTTATTTTTATATAGTTCAATTTTGTTACTAGGTATAAGTTAAATTTATAAAAATGTCTGTCTATACAGGGTGTAATCGTTAAGTGTGCACAGGCGATTTTTCCGTAACTATTTCAGATATCAAAAAACTTTAAACTGATATTGAAAGTACTTTACCTAATGAGTAAAATGGCCGTAATAATTTTTTAAAAATAAGACGGGAAATATAAAAAAAAATATCTTTAAACCCTCCCATACATTTAGTATGAGATATGAATATCCCAAGTACATTTAATATGAAAGATTTTAGTTTACTCTTTCTTTTATTGGTTTTCTGCTTTAATTACTTCGCAAATTTGAAGGGAAGTTCATTTAGAAACTTTAAATAGAACTCCTCATGATATTGCACAATGAGGACGTCATTTCGAAAATCTGCTATGAATACAAAATGTATGGAAAATCAAATGTATGGGAGCGTTTAATGTAATATTTTTGGATATTACTCGTTTTATTTTTAAAAATTTATTAGGGCCATTTTACTCATTAGGTTAAGTACTTTCGATATCAGTTTAAAGTTTTTTGATATCTGCAATAGTTACGGAATAATCGCTTGTGCACACATAACGATTACACCCTGTATAATATCTTCTTTCAAACTACAATAATTCAGCTTACAGGTAGTTAGTTCCGATAAACTTGCATAAAAGTCATTATTACGAATTTAGAACTATTTGATATTAACATCAGCTGTTAAATATACAAGCAAAATTTATTTTTAAAAATAAGGAAATAAATATGCGTGATTATTTTTCTTTAGGTTTTATATTATTTTGAATTGGTTGGACATCGCATTTTCTTACAAGAATACTTACGTAAAATAGTAACTGACTATACCTGCCGCAAAAGTATAATGTCCACGTAATCATAGACACGGATGGATCACTATTATAATATACCTAACTATTACGTAATTAATTCACGATTTCCGTTTCACGGATCAACATTTAACGCATCAAAGCACACTTGGCTTCCAACTATATTATCAAGTGACATTATAATTCCGGATCATGTTACACCTAGATTATTGAATTTATTGGATGTATCTATGTGATTATAATATGTACATAGAAACCTAATTAACTATTCTCGAATTACGATTCGTTAATCCGGCTAATCTACTTTTCTATGCTATATGTATAAATGGATTTAGAGAGCACTAGCTATGCCCCGCGGTTTCACCCATATTGCTCCGCTCTTGTAGGTCTTAGCGTGATGATATAGCTTATAACCTTCCTCGATAGATGGGCTATCTAACACCGAAAGAATTTTTCAAATCGGACCAGTAGTTCCTGAGATTAACTCGTTCAAACAAACAAACTCTTCATCTTTATAATATTAGTATAGTATAGATAATTAATTACTCGAATAAAAATATCCAGAGAGTGGTTTTCTAGTAGATGTTTAAATGTGTCCTCTATGTAGCGGTAAGTAAATAAATAGTTGTTTTAAACTAAAATTCGTTGAAGGTGTGTCAACGGAGACTGTTCTTAGAAAAATAAGATTGGTCGATTTCAACAATTTTACTAAACATTAATCAATAAGTAAAAGTAACAGTTTTATAGAAGTGTAACCGGCCATAAATATCTTACAAAATAACAGAGAAAGTGAAAATCGATCCTTCCTACCGCTACTGAATAGCCGTAAAGACAAAAATTTGTTTTGACATTGACAGAATCTTATCTAATACAATCGTCAATCATGGGGATTGGGAGTTTTCGTTTTAGAATAAGAAGAGGAAGAAATTTTGCATATTTACGCTTTTATTTTAAGAAAATCTGTGTTTTATCTGATGCAAAAATAGTCAAGATTTCCTGGAACACAATTTTCTTTTCTACCAAGCTTCTACCCTTTAGAATAACAACACGCGTTTAACCAGAAAACACATTGTTTATAAACATACTTGCTGTTGCCTGCAGCTTTGCGCGCGAGTACTAAGAAAATCATTCATAAATGTCGAATGCTACTAATATGTATTATTTATGTGAATGTTTGAGAGGATGGATGATTATTACTCTTTCACGAAAAAAAAACGATTTTTTCGTTATACATCAGAATAACACATGTTAAAGCAAGTGAAACCGCGCGGTAGGTAAAGCTAGCTTTTAACATACCAACATAATATTATATAATTTTTAAATTTCGAATTCAAATGCGCATAAAATCAATACAAGAACTACACATACAGAAATTTCAGCAACTTTAAGTATCTACCCTCCTAAAAGTCCCTCTTGTATTGTTGTTTATCTTTTACACATGCTGATTGGGCATTTTATTACCCTACAATACGTTATGTCTAGTTTGGTATAACTTGTCTTGGATATTGCCAAAAGCATTTATATAAATCTCTTGGACCCCGCCCTCCGCGTTAGAATGGTATTATGCAAAAGGACGAGGGCATTTTTACTTTGTAATTGTTTTTCTGAACATTTTTAACGAGTTTAGAAATTTTTTAAACTTTTATATACGATGTCCACGTTTTAAATATATGTTAGAGCGTGGTTGTATTACGTATTGAAATACTGATATAATATTTCTTAGACATCTTCACTCGACCAAAGTCGGTACAAGAATGACTCGCAACTGCAGACGACCGTTATTTATAGGACGATTATTCGAGTGGCGTGACTGTGTGCGTCAGCGCAGTTGTTTTGATCGTTATTTTGAATATGACATGTAATATTATTATTATTTGATAATTAAATGATTATTAATACTTTTATCCATTTGATTATTATTAAAATAATTAATTAAGTTCATCAATTGATTTACTTTTAAAATATAATTTTATCTTTAATTTAAACGCGCTAACACGGCCATTCTGAAAAAGCTCGTGCTCTGAGCGGTAATTCAAAACTCAAAATATCAATGATATAATTCACTTCAGCTGGTGACATTCCGACTTGTTTTAAGTAGTACATTATATTCAAATTATTTGTTTCTTTGTCCAGTTGTCAGGCTAAACCACTGTCTGGATCCATACTGACAAGTGACAATCAGGTTATTATTATTTTCCGCCCAGTTGTAAGACTAAGTCACAGAAAACCCGTACAGACAAGTGGCATTCGATTTGTATTATTATCTGCCCAGTTGTCAGACTAAGTCACAGAAGACCCGTACAGACAAGTGGCATT